>VMDO01005403.1:0-112337 GCA_007922755.1 Pedetes capensis | reverse complement strand
AGTAAGCAAACTGTAGTTTTGAAAGACAAACAGATTAATGAGACAAAATAAAGAACACAGGAATTTCCCCACTTAAGAATGGAAAACTCATTCTTGACTATGGCTCAAAAATAATTCAAAGAGGAGAGGACCATATTTTCAACAAATTGTGCTGAGTAATTAGATATTCATAGGAAAGAAAGAAGAAAGGATGGAAGGAAGGAAGGAAGGAAGGAAAGAAGGAAGAGAAAGAAAGAAAGAAAGAAAGAAGAAAGAAAGCTTTAAACTTCATAGCATTATGTGGTGCAGAAATTAACTCAAAATGGATCATAGATGTAAATGTAAATTAATAATACTTTTAGAAAAAACATTGGAGAAAATCTTCAAATCTAGGACTTGAAGAGTTTTAAATATGATAGTAATCCATTGAAAAGTTGATAAATTTGATCTCATCCAAAATACAAATTTTGCACTAAAGAAGATCCTATTAAGCTGGGAGTGGTGGTGCATGCCTATAATCCCAACATTTGAGAGATGGAGACAGGAGGATAGTGAGTTTGAGGCCAGTCTGATCTACATAGCGAGTTCTAAGCCAGCCTCAGCTACACAGAAAGACTCTGTTAAGGAAAAAAAAAATCCTATTATGAGGATAAAACAATAAGCTTTAGAATAGGAGAAAACACTTATAAAACACTACCTGTGAAAGGACTCATATCTAGAATACATCAAGAACTCTTAAAACTCAACATTAAAAAGTAAGTAAGCAACCTAATTAGAAAGTGGGTAAAAAGCATGAGGAAATATTTCACTTTAGAAAATATAAATAAGTGTCAAATAAGCACATGAATGTATGTTCAATATCACTAGACATCAGGAAAATGGAAATTACAAATATAAGAGATACCATTATACAACTTTTACTGCAACTAAAAAAATAATTTTAACATCAAAAGCTGGCACGATGCAAAGAAACTAGATCACTCATACATTGCTGGCAATAAGGTAAAATGCTAAAGCTACTCTGGAAAAGTGCATGGGATTTTATTAACAAAATCAAAAAAATGATCTTGCCATATGATCAAGCAATCACACTCTGGGGCATTTATCCCAGAGAAATAAAAACTTACATTCATACCAAATCCCAATTGCTCCTAGAAGCTTTAGAGCCACATATTTTCATGGTGTCTTTATTCATAATATTCCCAAACTGGAGTCCACTCAAGTTCTTTAACAGGTGAATGGGTAAACAAACTTTAATAATCCATATGATGGAACACTGCTTAACAATAAAAAGCAATAAACTACTACTCTACACAGTAACCTAGACACATCTCCAGGGCATTATGTAGAGTGGAAAAAAAAGCCAATATGAAAAGGTCATACACTGTATGATTCCATTTTATATAACATTTTCTAAATGATAAAATTATAGTTCTGGAAAAAAGATTAGTGGTTGTGAAGAGTTAGGGATGTCAGAGGGATACAGGTGGGTGTGACTACAAAGGCTAGCACAAAATAGATATTTGTGGTGATGAAATACCTTGATTAAAGTGATGCTTACACAAATCTAAACATGTGATCAAATGCCAAAGAAATATACACACTTGTACCAATGTCACATTCTAGGGTTTGATATGATACTGTAATTATGTAAGATATAACCATTGGGGAAAACTGTATGAAGGGTACATTGTTGTTGTTAGGTGCCATCGAGTCAAGTCTGACTCATAGCAACCCTATGTACAACAGATCAAGAAACACTTCCCAATTCTGTGCCAGGCAATCTTATTTATGTTTAAGCCCATTGTTGCAGACACTGTGTCAATCCATCTGGTGGAGGGTTTTCCTCTTTTGCGTTGACCTGCCACTCTCCCAAACATGATGTCTTTCTCTAGGGATTGATCTCTCCTGACTACATGTCTGAAATATGTAAGACGCAGTCTGGCCATTCTTGCTTCCAAGGAGCACTCTGGTTGCACTTCTTCTAGGACAGATTGGTTGGCTCTTTTGGCAGTTCATGGTATATTCAATAGACGTCTCCAGCACCACAATTCAAAAACATCAATTCTTTTTCTGTCTCTCTTGTTCAATATCCAGCTTTCACAACCATATGATGCCACTGAAAATACCATGGCATGAGTCAGACGCACCTTTGTCTTCAATGTGACATCTTTGCTTTCAATACTCTAAAGAGATCTTTTGCCACAGCTTTTCCTAGAGCAATGCGTCTTTTGATTCTTGATTGCTGCTTCCACGGGTGTAGATTATAGAGCCAGCAAAGCAAAATCTTGGACAACCTCAATCTTTTCTCCATTTAATGTGAAGTTGCGTGCTGACCCAGTTGTAAGGATTTTTGTTTTGTTGATGTTTCCTCACAACCCATATTCAAGGGTGTGATCTTTGTTATTCATCAGTAAATGTTTTAAATCCTCTTCACCTTCAGTAAGCAGAGTTGTGTCATCTGCATAATGCAGGTTGTTAATGAGTCTTCCTCCAATACTGATGCCACATTCTTCCTCATAAAATCCAGCTTCTTGGATTATTTGCTCAGCGTATAAATTGAAGAGATAGGGTGAAAGTATACAGCCCTGGACGCACATCTTTCTCAACTTTAAACCATGCAGTGTTTCCTTGTTCCATTCGAACAACTGCCTCCTGGTTCACGTACAGTTTTCTCATGAGCACAATTAGGTGCTCTGGTATTCCCATTTTCCGAAGTGTTACCCATAATTTATTATGATCCACACAGTAAAATGCCTTTGCATAGTTAATAAAACATAGATAGACATCTTTCTGATATTCTCTGCTTTCAGCTAATATTCACCTGACATCAGCAATGATGTCCCTGGTTCCCCACCCTCTTCTGAATCCCACTTGATTTTCCGGTAATTCCCTGTCTATATACTGCTGCAGTCGCCTTTGAATGATCTTTAGTAGAATTTTGCTTGTGTGCAATATTAATGATATTGTCTGATAGTTTGCACATTCAATTGGATCCCATTTTTTGGGAATAGGCAAAAATATTGATCTCTTCCAGTCAGTTGGCCATGTACCTGTTTTCAAGTCTGTTGGCATAAACATGTTAGCACCTCCAGTACTGCATCTGTTGAAACATCTCTATTGGTATCCCATGAATTCCTGGAGCCTTGTGTTTGACCAGTTGTTTCAAGGCGGCTTCCACTTTGTCCTACCAATACCATTGGTTCGTTTTCATATGCAGCCTCTTGGAATGGTTGGTCATCCACCAATTCTTTCTCTTATAATGACTCTGTGTATTCCTTCCATCTTCTTTTGATGTTTCCTGCATCATTTAATATTTTCCCTATAGAATCTTTCATTACTGCCACTCGAGGCTTCAATTTTTTCTTCACTTCCTTAAGCTTGAAAAACACAGAGCGTGCTCTTCCCTTTTGGCTTTCTGCCTCCAGCTCTTTGCATATGTCATTATAATATTTGTTTTTGTCTTCTCGAGCTGCCTTCTGATATCTTCTGTTTAGTTCTTTAACTTCATTATGTCTTCCTTTTACTTTAGTTTCTCAACATTCAAGGGCAAGTTCTACTGTCTCTTTTGACATGTGATTTGGTCTTTTCTTTTTTTCTTATTTTTTAATAACTTTTTCCTTCCTTCTTGAATGATATCTTTTATGTCATGCCACAACTAATCTGGTCTCCTATTGTGTAGGAGTGAGGGGTACATACACATTTCTAATTATTATAAAGAACAATTGCCTGCTTCTAAATCCACACTCTTCTTTTGGGGCTGGGGTTTAACTCAGTTGGTAGACTGCTTGATCTGTATATTCTGAGGTCCTGTGTTCAATCTCCAGCGCAGCAAAAACAAGGCAAACCAAATAATCAAACAAACAAAAAGAGGAGAAGGATCTGGCAGCCCACTCCTAAAACAATCCTCAGAACAATCAGCCATGGAAAACCCTATGAATAGCAGAGAAGCACTGACAGACATGGCATGGCACAGTGTCATGGTGTGTTTTGTCTGTTGTACATAGGGTCACTATGAGTCAAGCCTGTCTTGACAGCACCGAACAACAACAGTTTCATCCAAGGAAAAGCTGATCTTTCCCCTAAGTATTCTGAACCTAGCTACTCTAAAATTTTCAGATACCTGGCTCAGTTTCAAATGCTTTTCCTCCCCTATTATCATCAATTTCTCTCTTCTGTAGCAAATAGTCCTATCTCAGATAATATCTCACACTAAACATACACACACACACACACACACACACACACACACACACACCTCTCTTCACCTCACAACCCTCTGAAAATTTTGTCTTATTTTGCTGCACTTTGCAAATCTCAAGGAATTGTCCACATTCACTGCCTCAATTTTCTCAACCCCACATTGCCCTCACCAGCACCAGGCTGGCTACTGCTCAAGATCACAATGGCTTCCTTGGATTAAGATCACAAATGCAATGGGGGTTTTTCTCTCCTGTCCTAGGGAATGCAGCAGCACTCAATTCTGTGATTTTTGCCCCCCTTTGGCAAGATCATCTTCTTGGTCTTCATGATACCACCCTCTCCAGGTTTCCCTCCTTTCTTTCTGGTCACTTCTTTTCAGTCTTCTTTCAGCCTCTTTTCTTTTGGATTCCGTTTCCCTCTATGGCCTCTAAATGTCCGAGGTTCTTGGAGAGAGTTTCACAAAGTCTCTTTTCCTTCCTTCTATACTAGTCCAGCTTTATAGCTTTAAATGTCATAGCTCTTAAGCAATCAAGTTCTGCATTTATATTTCCAACCTAGAATTCTCCTCTGAGCTCAAGTCTCATCCACTAATTGCCTACTTCACAGTCTATTTGGATATCTCACGGATCTCAAATTCACCACGTCTGAGTGAACTCTTGATGCTTCTTCAGAAGCATGTTCAACCTCCACACTTCCTCATCACAATAAATTATACCACTAGTCACTAAATATCTCAAATTAAAATATCTCTGTGTGTGTGTGTGTGTGTGTGTGTGTGTGTGTGTGTGTGTGTGTTACTGAGGGCTTAACCCAGGGCCTTTTGCTTGCTTTGTAAGTGTTGGACCACTGAGCTGCACCCTCAGCCCGTATTTTTTACTTTTATGACACAGGGTCTCACTAAATTACGCAGACTGCCTCTGGTCTCAACCCTGTGATCCTCCTGCCTCCACCACCTGAGTCGCTGGGATTACAGGTGTGCACCACTACGCTGGGCTCTCAAATTAAAATATCTTAAAGTGATTCTTAGTTCTTCCTTCTCCTTCCCTGAAATACCTAATCCATCAGCCATTAATGCTAAATATACCTCTAAAGCAAATCTTAAATCCATTTTTCTCTCCATCTTCCTTACCACAAATCTAGTGCAAGCCACTATCTTTTCTTCCTTCATTCCTTCCTTCCTTCCTTCTTTTCTTTTCTTTTCTTTTTTTTTTTTTTTTCTGGTACTGAGGGGTTAAACCCAGGGCCTTGTGCATACTTTGCAAGCACTCTACCACTGAGCTATAATCCAAGGCTCTTTTTTGTTTCTTAAATTGAGACAGGGTCTCACTAAGTTACGAAGGCTGCTTCTGGGCTTGAACTTGGAATCTTCCTGCCTCCATCTCCCAAGTTGCTGGGATTACAGGCATGCACCACTGTGCCAGGATACACCACCATCTTTTCTAAGCTAGAATACTGTTAAAAGCTTATGCATCAGTTTTTTATTGAATAATAAATTACTGCAAACTTAAAACACCACAAGTGTATTTGCTCATAGTTTCCATGGGACAAAATTCCAGGTACAAGAGCTGTCACTTCTGATCTGTATCTCACCAGGCTGAAATAAGGGCAGTGAATAGGACCTTGAATTTCATCTGAGGATCAGAGTCATCTTCCAAACTTACTGATTGTTGGCAAAATGCATTCCCTTGTGTCTGTAAGATTGAAGTTCCTGTTGCCAGCTACTACTAGCCAGGAATCACTCTCAGCTTCCAGAGGCTCCCTGCACTTATTTGCCATACAAGCCCCGTAGATAATTCTCAGTATGACTCTTTGCTTTCTTTCAGGTCAACGGGAATACTTTTTCAGACTATTCACTCTTTCTTTTTTGTGGTCCTGAGGGGTTGAACCCAGGGCCTCACACATGCTTTGTAAATGCCCTACCACTGAGCTGTACTTCCAGCCCAATTTTTACTTTTTATTTCAAGACAGTGTCTTTCTAAGTTATGCAGGCTCCCTCTGGCCTCAGACTTACAACCCTCCTGCCTCTCAAATCCTTGGAGTTACAAGGGTAGGGCACCATGCCCAGTTTGTCCACTCTCTTATAATTATCACATTTGTTTAGGTCAGGTTACTCAGGATAATCTTCTCTTGGTTAACTCAAAGTCAACCTTCCATACTAGTCAGTTTTATTGTCAGTGTGATCAAATACCTAAGAAAACCAACTTAAAGAAAGGAAAGACATATTTTGGCTCATGATTTCAGAGGTTTCAGACCATTATGGTGGGCAGGGTGCAGTGGACAGAGAAGCTCATGTGGCAGCCAGAAAACTCACAATCAGAATGCCTGCAAAACCAGCATGACATGGATAACACTAAAGACTGCCATCAGCCTGAGCAGTAGTTAGGCCCCTTGGACCATAGCTGCAGGAATCCCTGAGTACTTAGATGGCTGAATGTGGGGAAACCTTTTGTAGATCGTCCAGTATGGCCAGGGTGCCCAGGAGGTCTCTTCTTAAAACAGAGTTTTTATAACAAGTTAAAATCTTAACAAGCTGTGTCTACAAGGGATGGGGTCTAGCGAATTTCTGAGATGTCCTCAAGGCATCTTTAGCATTTTGTCTCAATGCAATGTACTTTTCTTCTTTTGAATGGCCCCAATATTTTCAACAATAGCCTCCTTGTCTTCAACTTTAAGTGAACTCCTTTTCTGGCCAAATTGCACATTTTTCAAATCAACTCTTTTTTTGCTCCTAGTTCTCACTGTAACCCTGGCTAAAAGCAACCAGAAATAACCATACCACAGCCCAAATGCTGGGATGCTTCGAAATTTCTATCTCCATATTAACTAGCCTGTCACTGTAAGTTCATTCTTTCACAAAGTGTCAGGAAAGGGACAAAAGGTAGGTGAAGTTCTTTGCCAGAATATAATATGCATAGCCTCTACTCTAATTCCCAATAGATTCTTAGTTCCCATATGAGACCTCATGAGCACAGAATTTATCATCCACATTCCTAGCAGGATTCTGGGCTTCTGAGCTCCACCACAATTATCCATTAAGATCTGCTTACAGCATTTCAAGCTTTCTCTAGCCCACTTCTGCAAACTTTTCAAAATTCCTCTAAAAAACCAGTTCTAAAACTTCTAAATCACAATTCAGGTGGTTATAGCAATGACCCCACTCTTGGTACCAATTTTCTCATTTGCAGCCATGCAGAATACTAAAGTTGTGTGATCACAGAGGCTTCTACCCAGATTTCAAAGGAAAGACTGCGAAGCCAGGCAATATGTAGCAGTGTTGAAATCTCTGCAGGAAGCCCATGAGAGGGTGATGAGTATAGCTATAAGGATAAAGCCAAAAATTTGATTAAAAATATCCAAGAAGTTAAGAGATATCAGGAACATGGACCATCTGACAAAGAAAGCCACAGGCAATGAGCAAAGTCAGCCCAGGAGAGGGGCCATATGGGCTGCAAAAGCAAAGCCTTAAGAATAGAGCTGACCAAATCCTTTGGACCTCAAATCATGCACCAAGTGCTCTGGATGCTGAATATAGATATTTCAAATTAATGTTCACCCTGCTGGGTTTTGGTCTTGCTTTGGTCTTATCCCTCCGTTCTATGCTTCTATTCCTCCCTTTTGAATGGGAATTCTTACTCTGTGCCATTGTATTTTGGAAGTACATGACATTCTTCTTAATTTCACAGCAGTTCACAGCTAAGAGTTTGCCTGGAGTCTCAGAGGAGACTTTGGACTTGAGCTCTGAGACTGGGGGCTCTTGGTGATGGACTAAGTATATTTGCATTATGAGATAGGCATAAGCCTTGGGCACCAGGGACAGAATGTTATGGCTTACGAAATGTCCTCCACAGGTTCATGTGTTGAAGACTTGGTCCCAGCTTGTGGTGCTATTTTGGGAGGTGGGGCCCAGCTGGAGGAAGTAGGTCATGAGGTATAATATCTTTGGGGGCTCAATCTTGTCACACACCCCTATTTGCTTCTTATTTGCCATGAAATGAGTAGCTTCTGCCACATACTCCTGCCATCATTTCATTCTACCTTGCCACAGAGAATCAGAATCAATGGAGCCAAGAACTGTGGACCAAACCCTCTGAAACCATGACCCAAAATACATAATTCCTCCCATTAAAGTTGTTCATATTAGATATTTTGTCACATTGACAAAAAATCCCACTAACACATCAACTGATTATTTCCCATCATATTTATATGTCCTCTTCACTCAAAGGGAAGGGATTATACATGTTGTATACTCTTAGAGTCAGGAATCTTGGGAGGGGAGCCTCATAGAATTATTCCTTCCACAGCCTTCTAATTATTCTCCACCCACTATTGCAATCTCAAATCCACTATAGCAAAGTACTTTAAAAATACATTCAATACCATTTCTCCCATATTTCAAAGCCTTAAATAGATTTTAATCAGATTTAGAATAGCACAGTGATATGATATGACCTCTGCTTACGTCCTAAGCTTATCTTATGCCACTCTTCTTGATCAAAATGGTTCCCATTAAATGATCTACACCCTCTTCATTGCAGACCCCACACTATCTCATTTCTTAATGTTTTTGTTGTTGTTATTGGGTACCATCAAGTTGGATCTGACTCACAGGGACTCTATGTACAACAGAATAGTGCCATGCACATGGTATTTTTATGTTTGAGCTCAATGTTATAGACACTATGTTTCTTATCATTTTGAGTCATGCTGCAGCAGCAAAAGGAGGTTCCAAGGGCTTTACTCCATTCTCATCATTAAGGTCAACTCTATGTTGAGTAGGCAACTCTTTTCCAGTTGTCTCTTGAATACCTTCTAGCCTGGAGGGCTCATTTTCTAGCACTATATTTGACAGTGCTTCTCTACTATTCATAGGGTTTTCAATGGCTAATTGTTTCAGGAGCAGGCTATCAGGGGCACACTATATTTATGGCCTGAAACATCTGTCTATGGCTGCCCTTCTCCACATCTAAACTTTCTTTGCTTCCCATTCTCTTTCTCTTCCATGAAGTTTCACTTTAATGCCTTCCTTAGAAGGCTCTTCCTAAATATGTACTTCTACTATTTATTATTTTATTTATTCCCCCCAGTACTGGTGGGTAGAATACAGAGCCTCAAGTATGACAGGCAAGTATTCTATCACTGAGCCATATTACCAGCCCCTTTTTGTTTTTATTTTTTATCTTGAAACAAGGTCTCACTCAAGTTGTGCAGGTTGCCTCTGGCATTGAACTTACACTCCCCCTGCCTTAGACTCCAGAATCAATGGGATTACAAGCACGTGCCATTGTGTGCAATGCACCTCTATTGTTTTTTAGCCCAGTGCTCCAGTCTTTTTATAGTACATCATCCTTTGTTGTTGTTGTTAGGTGCCATCGAGTCAGTGTTCAAATCATAGCAAACCTTTGTACAACAGGCAAAAACAGTGCTTCTCTGCTATTCATAGGGTTTTCAGTGGCTGACTGTTTTGGGGGAGTGGTTTACCAGCTCCTTCTCCCTAGCCTACAGCATCTGGTGTTCCCAGGCAGTCTCCCATCCAAGTACTAACCAGGCCTGACCCTGCTTAGTTTCAGAGGTCTGATGGAATTGGACACCACAGTGTTGCAGCTGCAGGCATACATCATCCTTAGTAATTATTTAGCCATCAATATGCTCACTTGTATATTAGTAAGAATCTTGTTTTTAGTAGGTTCCCAAGAACAGTAGTTTAATGAATTAATAGTGTTTATAATAAATGAATATAAAACTAAGCTTAATTCAAAAGATAGTTTAGATTGGCACACACTTCTTGACGTGTAAAACTCAACTCTACTTCTTCAAATATATAAAGTCACTCAGATTATTTTAATGTGTGCTCCACAATTTTAACACAGCTGTCAAAAGTCTACTTATTTGTACATCTCTTATCTTTGCTCTCTCATAAAAGAAGATATATGGAAAAGATGTTTTCTCCAAGTTGTTGGTGTTATTCACTGAATTGTCCCTGAGGCACAGGGAGAAGTGTTCTCCCTACATCATGTTTTTCTACAATAGGAAGGATCAAGGTAACTTGTTTTTTTTAATCAATATAATATGGGTTTTTTTTTCCTCTGGGAGATGCCCAAACATAAAAACGGCAAAAACAATCACTAGATTAGAAAGAGACATCCAACTGGTCAACTTTACATGAAGGGCCATGCAAGGTATTTCATCTACCTGATAAAAAAGAGAGAACCAATAGGATGAGTTTGAATATCATAAGAACACTCCCACTACCCATCAATGTTCTGTAACTGAGAGATAGCCTTGAGTAAAAGGCAGATAAGAAAGGCCAAGGACTTAATCTCCATGCTTCTGTGTACTTGTCATGCTGTGGGGGCTTGCATGTTGCTCTGGATGCTGAAAGGTATGCCATAGGTATTTCATATACCAGCAGGGCTACCCATGGTGGACAGGTTTCAGCTGAGCTTCCAGACTAAGACAGACTGGGAATAAGGAATCGGCAGTCCACTCCTGAGACAATTAGCTATTGAAAACCCTATAAATAGCAGAAAAGCACTGTCAAATATAGTGATGGGAAATGAGCCCCCAAGCTGGAAGGCATTTAAGAAACAACTAGGGAAGAGTTTCCTCCTCAAAATAAAGTCAACCTTAATAACAGGAATGGAGTAAAGCCGCTGGGTCCTCCTTTTGCTGATCTGGCACAACCCAAAATGAGAAGAAACATAGTGCCTGCAACATTGGGCTCAAACATAAAAGACTGTGTGGACGGCACAGTGTTGAGTAGTGTTTCATTCTGTTGTACAGAGGGTCACTATGAGTCAGATCAAACTCAGTGGCACCAAACAACAAAGGACTCAGTATAATCCAGGAACCTATAAAATCCCCTACCTGCTATACCGAGACAGTGAAGAAACAGCAGATGCTTCTCCATGGACCCTCAAATCTGGAAGAATGCTTTCCTCCTTAAAAATCCCCCTGGAATGGAGTAACAGGACCAGTGGGAGGAGGAGAGAGAGCAAGAGTGGATAAAAGGGAGTGAATTTGATCAAAGTGTATTATATTCATGGATGGAAATGTCATAACAAAACTATTACTATATATTCTCAAACCTAATCTTCACCCTTTCAACAGTTTTAGAGAGTTACAAAATCAGATGTGGGTTAGAATCTCATGTGAATCCAATCTGCACGAGATTCTAATCCACAATTAATCTTATATTCCTTTAAAACTATTGAAAGGATGAGGATTAGATTTGAGAATATATGATATTTTGTGCAATTAATATATGCTAAAAAAGAAACAAGAAAGAAAGTAAGAAAAAGAAAGAAAAGAAAGAAAGCAAAAAAAGAAGAGAAAAGAAAGAGAGAGCAAGCTTTGGAAATTTGAAAATCTCCCTGAAATAAAACTGCACTAAAAAGAAGAGCAAGTTAAGGGTGTGAAGAAAGGGTTGTGGCAGGAGAGAGGCTCAGGAATCCTGGCCACATAGCGCTGCTCCTGAGGCCCTGCTGACTCCAGCAGCACTATTGCTTCTTTCTCTTATTTCTCTCTGGCTTCTTCCAGGCCTTGTACATAGAAGGAGAAAGAAGAGGAATTAGAACCCCTATGAGGCTGTTCCATACCTCAAAAGTTAATTGTGGTTAACAAAGGAGAAAGTATTGCAACTGTTAGTTCTAATGAAGGTGAAACTTAGTTGGAGATTTTTGCTGTTCAGAGACCCCAACAAAACCAAAAGTTTTTCCTACTCTGACTACACCTAGGCTTTGAGCTGAAACCTTTACAGAACCAGTTTTGTGGCATTATTTTAAAAAATATATACAATGGTGGTAAAGGATTATAGTGTTATAACATATGTAACAAACGATTGGACAATATCCTTGAAAGGTGGAATTTAATACTCTACTCCCTCCTCTTCCACTTTGCTTTAAGTTTGGCTGGATTTAGCGACTTGTTCCCAATGAATAAAGCAAGGTAGAAATTAAAATAAAGTAAGACTTTTGAGACTCCATCAATTGTTGCTTCCTCCCTGCTCTCCCTTATTCTTTCATTCTATAGGAGACCAACTCATGAGGACCATGGGGGACAGAACATGGACCTGTTGGCAATAGCCACGTAAGTGAACCAACCTGGAAGTGGATCCTTAGTCACAGTCAAGTCTCCAAATGACTGTAGCCCTGAGTGACATCTTGACTTTGATGTCTGAGAGTTGGATGCAGTACTATCCAGCTAATCTGCTCCTGAATTTCCAGCCCACAGAAGCTGTGACAGAAAGAGCACTTGTTGCTTTAAACCACTAAATTTGAGGTAATTTGTTTTGCAGTAATAGATACTTATAACAGGATCCACTTGTTCACTCAATTTATTTACAAATAACTCACATTGTTGAGCAATGCCACATTCAGATGCATTATCTCAGAGGTTATAAAAATCCTGTGAATTAGGAAGGGCTGGAATGATATGCATGTTAAAGGTGCAGAGATTGGGACTCTGATTTAAATCACCTTCCAAGGGAGGTATGCACTTAGCTACCTACAAAGCCAGAAGTATCACCCAGACCTCCAAAAATTGAAGCCAGTTTTCTTTCCAAACTGTTGTCATATTCCAATCTTTTCTCTACTGAGATGCGGTAGGTGAACATCATTAAGATTTGTGAAGTTGCTATGGCTATTTGCAACTCTTTATATAAGTGTTGGCTCTAGAATCATCTCTATCACCTCAGAAATCTCATCAGTCTGTAAATGAATTTGAGTGATGTGAATCCACTCTAATTTACTGTTCTAAACCAGCATAATCCGTCGGAACCATAATGCCAGCCACATATGTAACTTGAAATTTTCTAATAGCACATTAAACAATTTCACTAAGTTAGTTTTTTAAATGTTTTATTTAATCTAATACATCCAAAATATCATCACTTCATCATATAAGCAAGGTGTCAATAATAAAGGTGATAGGTTACTTTCTTTTTTAACTTGTTAGGTGCCATCGAGTTGGGTCTGACTCATAGTGACTCTCATAGGGTTTTTAGTGACTGTTTTTGGCATTGCTTCTGGAGGGGATTGCCACGTCCTTTGACCGTTTTTGCAGTGCTGGGGATCAAACCAGGTCCTCAGAGAATGCGGAGCAGCACTCTACCAACTGAGCTTAACCCCAGCTCTCTCTTTTTCTTACTAACCCTGAAATTACGTGTGCATTCAACAGTACAGCACATCTGAATTTAGAGTAGTTATATTTTAGGTGGTTAATTGTTTCATACGTGGCTGGTGGCTACTGTATTAGATAATTCAGTTCTAATTATAATATTCACAATATCTTATACTTTGTTTTAGTATAAAATGATTAGAGCCACATCTTACAACTGATTTTGGCACAGCAGTGCATATGAGAATGGAGGACAGTGCATACAGTTTGCTTCTCCTCTCCTCAATACCTTCTCCTGAAGGAAAAAGCTGGAAGAGGGAAAGACAATAGTGAGAAGCTCTTCTGTGCAGAGACATAGGATGGTTCGATGTTCTCGTTTGTATAGTCATAAAAGGAAATATGCTTTTATGGTGCATGCCTGTACTCTCAGCAAATCAGGAGGCTGAGTCAGGAGGATCGCAAGTTTGAGGCCACAAGCAGTCTGTGCAAATTAGCAAGACCTTGCCTCAATATAAAAAATAAAAAAGGGACTAAGGGTGCAGCTCAGTGATAGATCACTTGCATAGCATGCGCAAGGCCCTAGGTTGAATCTCCCAGCACTGCAAAAAAACAAATAAAAATATGCAAATTTCCAAGGAAAATATCTGGACTCCTTCTGACAACTCTCTCAAGCATTGTGTACTGATACAAAAATATACTTGCTAATTTCAAAAAATTGTGAACTATTCATTAAAATAAGTTTCTAATCACCAGTTCAGTGGTCTTATTCTGTAAATGTGTGAAAATTATGAATTTAGAGCCACTGGATGAATCTCATATTTTGATAATTCTGTGTAGTCTTCCCCATAAGCAATTTATCACAAAACTATAGCAACTTATAATTATATAGCAAATTGACCATTAAAACTACATTTAATATTGGAATGTTAGTGAGAATGTATGTGTGTCCATGTGCACACATATGCATGTTTTGAAGTTATAATTCACCCTTGTGCCAGACCAGGTCTTTCCTCACCCACTGAGCAGAATTCCTCCGATACTTACAGGAAGGCTGGACATAAAGATCTACAAGCTCATGGACAGGACCAAATAACACAAATAGGAGAAGGATTATCTCCATTTGTCAAAGTTACGACAAAGACCAGAGAAGGTCAGAGTAGGGAAGTATTTAATGCAGTTCAGAGCAATTCAAGATAAGAGAAACATTTAAGATGAATCAGGCTGGCTGACAGGCAACATTAGCAAGCAAGTCAGCTTGTAAAGGGGTACAGATTGGAGCTGGGTGGCAGGCAAGAGAAATGCTTCCTCATATATTTGTTTAATGAAGCATCAGTATAACTTCCATTTCAAAGAAAAAAGTATATATTTTACCTGATGAGTGTTTTAAGTTCCTAAAAAGTAAATAACTGTTTCAGCCTTTTAAATTCCATATTAAATTATCAATGAGTCACGAGAAAAGTGCTAACATCAAAATTAAAGTCAAATGAATCACTGTCTCTGGCTGCAAAACAGAAGCACTTTGCTGGGTGCACACACTCACTCTGCTGAAGGCCAACAGCTGCCAGCTGCCTCCCCACCCCACTCCACCCACCAGAGCAGCCCTTCTCCCCAGCACCCCTGAGGCTGGGATACAGGGAGGGCAGGAAAGCAATTTCTTCCTCACCATGAGCATTTTCCACAAGGGAAGTCTAGGGAATTATGCCTCCCCCCAAATCCAATCTGATCACCATGGAAAAGGAAAAAGCACAATAGGATCTTGTTCTTTGTCCAAACTGGCATCTTGGAAGGGGACTTTAGTAGTTTCATTTATGTTCAACACACTCTTAGGTCTGTAATGACATAGGACCCAAATCATTGTCCCTTGTACCCAAGAAGTTTGGCTTTTCCAGCTCCTCTTTCCCTAACACATTTCCACAAAAGATCCTGGCACCCAAGTGAAAGGAGGGAAGGAGGGAGGAAGAGAGAAGGATAGAGATGAGAGAGAGAGACAGAGACAGAGAGATAGAGAAAGAGAGATAGAACCAGAGGGAGAGGAAGAAAGAGAAACAGAATTTAGAATGTAAGTATAGGAAAATATTAATAGTATTGGTTAAGTGATGGGGACAAGATTAAAAAAAGCAATTTCTAATCCTGCCAAACAAGGATCACTGCCTAATTTACTTCATCACCAGATAGCCTTATGAGTTCCAAGTTTCTTGGGGATGCAAAAATCAAAACCTCACAGATCTACTAAGCAGGAGACTTCCAGAGCACTGTGTTTTAGCAACCTTTGTCATAGAGAGAGGTTCTTATTTGTACACCACAAGGACTAAAACATTGCCACCCCCTTGAACTTTCTAGAAACAGTACATAATAAATTGACTTGTCAGCCCTCTGCCCTGCAGAGCTTCTTAATTAATCTTTCCAGGATTAAGAGCAACATTACAGTTCCAGTGTTCCATCCTTAATGGTTGGGATGGAGGGGCTCTGCAACACTCTCTGCCATGCCATGAGAATGCCTCTGATTGCATTTTAGGAATGTCTAGCAACACCCTCTCTACTTCTTCATGCCAAGTCCTTAGAAAGTACCTTGTGAACTTGCAAGAACACCAAGGGGTGAAGTTGTGCAGGGTAGAAAGACGGCATCCTTCCAACATTCTCGCTTCAACCTGGCTGTTTTATTAAAGGGATGGTCCGGCATGGAGAGTGCTCCCGTCAGGGGATTGGCGCTCACTTTTATGCTATCTGATTTGACAATTTACCAAAGATATATTCCCACAAAACATAGTACTGATACAAAATCACAAAGCTTTGGATAAGTAAGTGGATTCTAGACTCCTTAGCCTTTGGTTTTCTTTTGTTTCAGTTGAGAACTACTTTTTTTTCTCTGAAGTTCAATAAAGAAGCAGCCCTTAAAAGTAACTTTGAGACATTCTCTACCCAGATAAATGCTCTGCAGTATCACTCAGGAAGGAGTTACTATGCTCAGTGGTATTTATAACAGTTCTGTTGTTGAAAGCTGCATTAATTTCACTCATAATTATGTGTGTGTATATGAGCAGTGTGTGTGTATATGAGCAGTGTGTGTGTGTGTGTATCACACCACTCCTAACTTATCCAGTTCTTCCCATTTTCTATTATTCAGTCAAACTGATTAAGCACACACTGAAACTGATATAATTAAGAAATATTAAAATTTTCTCCTGAGCCTATTATTTTTACTTCAATTTAATGTTCATCTATAGATTTTCAGGCTGGAGTTGAGCTCAGTTGGTAGAGTGCTGTTCCGCACTTTTTGAGGACCCAGATTTGATCCCCAGCACAGCAAAAAAGGGAGAAAGAGGGGTCAGTATACTCCCCAAAACAATCCCGAAACAATCAACTGTTGAAAACCCTACGAGGGTCGCTATGAGTTGCAAGCATTGAACAGCAACAACTATAGATTTTCATTGTTTGTGGCCTGATTCATCTCAGGTCCTCAGCGTTTTAAGCATAATTATTTTCTTGGCTTGTATGGCTGACAGTACTCACATACTTTGGAGAACTGGCGGCTTATTGGTTAAACCAAGCGACTGGGGATTTCTAAGTCAGTTAGTGAGGTTTCTTTATAAAATAATATTTTGCCAAATTTCAGTGTACAGGCCAGCCGCACTTCAGACAGATCTGAAGTTTCAAGACAGTCTGTGATGAACCAACCTCAGAGCTCCCTCCTTGATCCCCATGCCAGGAAATCCTGCCTGTAAAGGAATCAGGAAAGTGGTTCAAGTTTTCCATGGATTTGACTGAATTCCAGCCTAGGGAACCCCACAAAGAGGAGAGCCAGAGACACAGCATGTCAGGGAGCGAATGTGGAGGAAAGGAAGACCTCAGTGAGCAGAGCATGTCAGCTGCAAATTGTGTACACGTGAGATAACTTGTGAACACACGTCCAACTTGGCTGATCTATAAAGATTCTGTTTTTATAACATGCTCCTGAAACATCTTACTGAAATGAGCAAAGGACTTTGATTTAAAATTAGGCTTTAAAGAATTTTTTAAAGAACATTTTTAACACCATCTACGAAAATAAATGAATAAATAAATAAATAAATAAAGCAAGCTGAGGTACAGTTTCCT
This sequence comes from Pedetes capensis, assembly GCA_007922755.1. NCBI lineage: Eukaryota > Metazoa > Chordata > Mammalia > Rodentia > Pedetidae > Pedetes > Pedetes capensis. The sequence continues at coordinate 94,943 of VMDO01005403.1, read as the reverse complement.
GGATACAGTGTGCTCCACACCCTTGACCTTATACTTGAATGTTGCCCCCAAAAGCTATCTTTTCTCTACCTCTTTGCTGTGAAACAATTGAAGCAGCTGGGAGCTGCAACTCAACTTTATTCGTGATTTAAAACACACCCTTGGAAACCAAGCTAGCTTTTTTTGTCCTTCCAGGTGGGAAGTGTGTTCCAGCAAATGGGAGCAACTCTTAGGAAAATTCTCAAACAGATAATGCCGAAAGAGCCAGACTTGGGGGAAAAAAAAAATCATCTTCCAGCCAGCCATCTACCCAACAAAAGGCAAGAGGAACCTGGTGAGAAATCTAAGCTTTCCATATAAAGACAGAGATAAAATAGTTCAGCCACCAAGATTTGGCATCTTTAAAAACGCCTTTTCAATCTTTTTAACTTTTGTCTGCTTGGTCGTCTAGCAACCAAGTGCAGAAAAGAAACTCCACCCAAAACAAAGTGAAACAATACAGACACTTTACTTCGTGTGTGTGCGCGCGTATGTGTGCGTGTGTGCGCGCGCGCGCGCGCGCACGCGTGTGTGTGTGTGTGTGTGTGTGTCAGAGAGAGAGAGAGAGAGAGAGAGAGAGAGAGAGATTCTCTCAGCATGCAAAGATAGAAACTCGCTTTCACACAATTAAAGCAGAAAAAGTCCTAATTGTAGATGGCAGGAAAGGAAGTCGGGAGTAAGTAAAAAAGCAACGAGAAAATGTGTAATGCAGGATGAGGGTATAGTTTCCACACACCGGGCTAAAGCAAGGTTTACACTCTTAAGCAATAAAAACAAACCATTAAGCTAGGCCCAGCACTGTCAGGAAGTATAAAACAGTTCTTGAAACTTTGCAGTTACTATACAAAAGCTTTTCATAAACTCTGTTTCCTGATCTTCATTAAACGTTAACATCAAGTTGCCATGGGGCAATTAGCTTGCCTCCTGAAATCAATAAAAAATCAACAATTTGGAAATAGTTGTACAGTAAAATAGTTCAATAATTATTCTCTCATAGTGTTGTGGCCAAGCGGTTCCAGGGTAAATGCAGTCCAGATGAGACCCTGCTCATTACGAGGGAAGCTTTAAGCAAATCGGTGGTTTGCTGAGAGACCTCCTCATCTGAATGGACTGTAACAATGCCCTGGAGAGGGGCCCAGGGTGAGAGGCAAACACAAGCTTTTAAGCAGGGGTAAAGTCAGTGTCTGCTTTAGCACTGTTTAAGTACCTCAGGGGGACTCAATTCAAAATTTAGACACTTAAACAAAATGATAAACTCAGTGTGTGTGTGGGGGGGGGGGGTCCCTGTGGAACTAGGTACCCTTTCTCAGCATTTGAACTCCAGACAGGAACAAATCAAATTTTCCCTTGGAAATGTGTATGTGTATCTGTATACACACCTATGTGTATATGTTGTGCATACACAATAAAAGAATGTACTTGAGATTAGGAATTTATTCATTCCAACATTTATTCAACAAATATTCAAATCTGAGTTGTCTGTTAGAAATCTTCAAAGTCCTCCTGAAAAGTAAAATAAGGTTATTCAACAAATGACCTTTGTAGGATATTTTGGTGAATTAAGAGGCAACATCAAGCAAAGACAGGAAGTTACTTCTTTCCTGACCCCCTTTTCATGGGGAAATCAATTCCTTTTGCTCTTTCTAGCCTGAGCCCATTCACTTAAGCCTTACCTTATTCCAAGCCAACTGTGGCCTAGAAAATTCCAATATTCATTAGATCAAACCTCAAATACTGGCTTTGGAAGCTTTATACCACCCTCTAGGCTCAATGGAGCTGTATGGAGTACTGTCTTATAACTTAAAAAAGAAAATCAAGCATCATTTTTAGTGTAAACAAATGCTTCAAATGTATGACATCTATTTGCTGCCTTCAAAGGAAAGACTTTTAACTGAGACACTTGGCACTAAGATCACACAGGATCAACTCAGTGGACTGACTTAAGTGTTAAACTTTTTTAAAGTACATTTTTAAGGGCTTGCACCTGCTCCCCCATCCACATAGATGTACTGACACGTATTTGACTAAACTGACTACATGCATGCCCAAGCAAGCAAGCACAGCAGATTTTACAAGATAAGCAACCAAGTGTTTTCATGTCTGAGGGTGGCTAGAACACAAAATTGCCAGTCATCTTGTGGGGGAAAAGAATGTCTTTGAAAAAATATATGTAGGGCATCATTTCAGATATGGTAAAATGTACTCACATGCCATCATATACAGGTTTGGGTTTTGTTTCTTTTCCTTTAAGCACTGCTTCTTAGAGAAGGGCCTACACTTGGTCCAACTTCTGCAGTTAGGACTGAGAAAACATTCATTAGACTATTGCTACTCAAACTGGTCCTTCGGCCTGCAGTAATGGCTTCACCTGAGAGCTCATCAGAAATACAGGATCTTGGGTCCCACCCCAGACCCACTGAAACAGCATCTGTAATATAACCTGATTCCAGGGGTCAGAATACACATTACGTTTTCATTCTTCTTAAGGCATTACTGGTAATTTAGATACACTAAAAAGTTTTATTTAGAATATTGCCCCCCCAAACACACCCCCCAGTTAGGTAGAAGTTCACTTTGAAGTTTTCAAGGAAGGGAAACAGCTAGAAAAGTCTGTCCTGAAGAATATCACAAGACTGTAATTTATGTCTGCAGGGTGGAAGAAAGAGAAAAGGCAATTTACCTGAGTGGAGCAGACAGGCATGTTTTCCCATCTCACCCGACCTACCCTGGGCAAAAAGCAAAACAGCAAAGGAGTCCTGCCATGATCTTATTTCCTCAGGTTGCCAATCGATGTCCCAATTACCTGACTTAAATTATTCTTTACTACAAGGCTCTGTTCCTTTTGCCTTACAATAGATGAGGAGGTTGTGGTATAGAAACATTTAGTCAATCTGTACCTTAATATTAATATGCCAGTAGCATAGAAATATGCAAGTTTTAAAAGTGCTTTGATACATTTTTTATTTTACTGATGCTTTTTCTTCCTCCAATCAAGAAATAGAGAGAATACATATGAGCCACTTAAGTTACTTAAGTCTATAGCAGCAGCATCCTGGTGTGCTATCCCATCTGATCTCAAAAGCTAAACAGGGTTGAGCCTGGTTAGTACTTGGACAGGAGATTGCCTGGGAATATTTGGTTCTGTAGGCTTGGGAGAGGGACCTGTCAGCCCACTCCAAAACAATCAGCCATTGAAAACCCTATGAATAGCAGAGAAGCACTGATATAGTGACAGGCAAGGCACAGTGTTGGGGAGTGTTTTGTTCCGCTGTACACAGGGTCACGTGATGAGTCGAACCTGACTCAGCAACACCTAACAACAACAACATATTCCTTAAGGCTGACACAACTTCCTATATAACCAGATTTATACATCTCTCCACTCTTGGTTTCATCAGGTATAATTTAAAGTAGTGACTAGAGTAGAAATTATGAAAAGATGGAAGCACAGATAGATCATAAGCTGCTCGCCCTCCTATCTCTCAATTTGGGGAGGCAAAGAGTGAACTGAGCAACCTGGACGTGCCATTCAGGTTAAAACCACACCAGGGAGGCACATGCAGCCTAGATAAGCTCAAAACCAAATGACACAATTTAATCAATTTTGAAAGGTGCACCCTCAAAATTCGGGAACTTTTTTTTAAAGCTAACTCAAATGATCAAAAGGATCCTACAGAATTGTGATTAAAATTTGAGAAATTCAGTGTCATTGTGTTAATGATAACTTTTTGCTTCTCAGAATGAAGAATGTGAGCTAAAATGTCTGGGAGAACATAGAATGCATGTGAGAACATTATTTCTCAAGTGAGCTGCCAAAAGAGGCAGAATCCTCAATTATTATAAAACCTCTGAAACTAAACCAAAACTGAAAATGCCATCATCTACACATATGTAGTACTTATTACATATATCTTCATATATTTATACACACACATTAGTTTATATAGATAGTAAGTATATATAGCAAAAGAATACATTTGAGCAGGTGCCACTGAAAGCAATTTTAACCAAGAAAATCAGAAGAACCAATGAAAGAGAGCAATCCAAAGGACGGACAGATCAGCCAAAGGATGAAATTCTTGTACTATACTCTCACATTCTCATCTAGAGGATTTGGAGATGGAAAAACACAGCTTATTGTTTTTTATGATACCCAGACTGCAGTCTGTTAAGCATATGCAAGGCAACAGAGGGTAAAGAATAGCTGCAGGGTAAGGAGGATCCTGCTCTCCACAGCTGAGTCCAATCTAACGACTCCCACCTGTGCAAGAGCAATAATAATGGGGGGGTGGGGGAGGAAGGCAGCTCAAAGATTTTAAAAGACAGCCAGAGCATTCATTTAAAAATAAGATCTATACCTCCTCAGAGCCCCAAAAAGGTAGCTATGTTCATGGTCATCCAAAGTTAATTTCTGGGAAGAATTTGATTATAAGTCTGTTCCTTTGAACACAATTTTTTAAAACCAGTTCTAAGCAGGGGTTAGGGAAGGAGATTAGAACTAGGCTTGACTCATCCTAGCAAGATTAAAAGGGACACAAAGTACTGGAAATGGACTGAAAATGCTGCCAATAAAAAAGCGAGGAATCGTGGGTTCCCTGGTCTCACCAACATAGCCTCGGAACCCTTCTTTGGGTCTGATTCCAACCCGGGGCATAGAAACTCTGCCACTGCTAAGTGTTCCTGTTCAACAGCCTAATTTGACTTCATTCTGTTTGGGCTTCAGGCCAATTGGCAGATGTTCTTGTAGAAGCTGATCTCAGACACTTTCCCTTTCTAATTTTTGGCAGTGTTGCCTCTGCTGCATGGGATATCATCTCTGAAATTTTATCTTGGGTGCCCTAGGTTTTGCTTATTTTGTAGGCTTCAGTTTTCTGTCCCAAAGAAGTTCAGATGCAAAATACTAAATCACTGGTAATTCATTTGGTGCAAATATAACTTATAAAATGACTTGCTTGCAATTTTCCAACCATTCCTAACTTCCTCCCCACCTCCCTCTGAAATAAATAACTTCAGAAACAAAAATGTAAACACAAGGTAATCATTGTGAATGCTGCACAAATGCACTATTTTCTCTCACAGGTTGGACTTTGTAGAATGAAACGCCAGAGCTTTGATATTTATTATCTGAAATAGGTTTAACATTTGGAGAAATGTGTTCAAACATATAGCCTTGGAAAGAAAAGCAAGCCGACTGGTCGGAGAATAGGATGTGAGTAGAAAACACTGATATATACAACTTTGCTCTGTGTTGGACAAAGTTAGAAAAATTTTGTACTTCAGAGAATAAGGAGCTCCCTGGCTAGGTAAAAGCAAAATACAAATCAATTTCCAAGTATTGATGAGGGCCATAAGATAACCATTTTAAATATACATGACCACAATATTAATAAAGAAAAAATATTATGTTTTATTTAAAACTTTGGCCAGATCAGCCCCAGGGAAGTGAACACTAGTTTAGGAAAGAACAATAAACCATAATTCACTTTTCTGCATGTTCACTATTTTCCTAATTATTTCTATTGGTCCTGCTTTTTCTCTTTCTGCAAATTAAGGGGTAGGGGGAGGGTTTCTATATCGGATCAGTAATGTCTGGTTCTAATCCAAATATTCCACCTAATAAGGACGAAAGTTTTCATGGATTGGACAACCACTCTGCAACATTCCTGAGAATTGAATAATATAATAATCTTGAAAGTCAGCAGAGTGGATTATCCACTTTTTTTTTCTGGACTTGAACTTCTGAACTTAACAGTAGCACTGCAAAAAAAAAAAAAAAAAAAGCAAATGTGCTAAGCACTTTGCCAGAGTAACCTTCCATGTAGACGTCTCATCTTAAATACACACAACTGAAAACTACAATTTTTGGAAAATTATGTACAAACCCGATACTTCTTTTGATTACATATAAATACAAATTAACTATTTTTCCTAAAAAGTGGTTATAATAGTAAATAAATACAAAATAAATCTGACCATTATACTTCATGTGCTGGGGTTGAACCCATATAAAATGTACAACTAAATACATTTTAAATCTTTAAGGAATAATTCTCTGATTAAAATATTTGTTTTCCCAACTTCTTTTTGTAGACATAAATATATTTTCAAAATAGCTGTTTTTTTCCCATTCCATTCCATAAATAAAGTCTTCATTGGGAAATATTAAAGTGTCAACTGGTTATTTTTTTTGCTTGTTTGGGAGGGGGTTCTTTTTTCTTTTTTTCTAAAATATATATATTTATTTAATTAATTAATTTTGCTTTGCTAACGACACCCACAACCCTCCACAACCATGTCCTGATAGTTCTTTAATACGACCTTCTCGTTTTCGTCCAGGTACAGCATGGAGATCGCACTGAGTTCTGTGGGGACACAGCAAGCCTTAGGAATCTTAGAGTTCACGGAGTTGACCAACGTCTGAACAATGGCATGATTAGTGGAGTTCAGGTGATCAGCCAGGGGAAAAGGGCATTCCCCGTGGCAATAAAAGGCATGATAACCTGGAGGAGCCACAATCCAGTCATTCCACCCCACATCACTGAAGTCCACGTACAAAGGGTGTCTCTTACAGCTGGACTTCAGGCGCTTCCGCTGTTTGTGTTTTGCCTGGCGCCTTTCTCTTTTGTGGAGAGGATGTCCTTTGCCATCATGGCCAAAAGTTACGAGCAACGGCCTTATCTGTGACCAGCTGTGCTCATCTTGGTGCAAAGACCTGCTAATCCTCACGTGTCTCTTGGAGACACCTTGCTTCTCCTCTAAGTGAGTCACTTCCACCACAAATCCATGGTTGGTGTGGCCCTGTGCGGTCCATCGCATGACGGCGGGGGTGACGTCGAAACTCTCCCACCGGCTGGCGTTCTGATTCACCAACCTAGTATCCAAAAGTCTGGTCACCGGGAATTTTGAGTTGACTGTTGCAGGTTTTATAATTTCATAAATATTAATTCGGTGATGGAAACTGCCATTGTTTCCCAAAGCTTCTGGCATCTGTTCCCGAAAAACCTGAAGTTCTGCGGATGTGACAAACTCCTCGGTGGGGATAGAACTTAAATTAAAGAAGAATCGCCGGGTCGTTTTCCCACTCATTTCTGGCAGTTCTTCCAAAGATTCTAATTTGATAAAGGTGGGGGGAAAAAAGAAAATCATTCAGTAAGAAAAATAAGGACAATTTGAGTATTTGCGGGAATTTTTAACCTCATTGCGTGGTTTGATTTAGCCTATGTAGAAGTTTGCAACCAGAAAAAACTTTCAGGTCTGTATGTGTATCTCAGTGGTAGAGCTCTTGCCTACCATGCTTACGACCTGGGTTTGATCTCTGGTGCTGCAAAATAAAAATCAAAATTAAAAAATCATCTTTAGCTAAAAATGGAGTCCCCCTTTTCTATATGGTGTGTCCACATTCATATCCTGAAACAAAATTTAATAGTTAATTGTTACGCTTTTAATCCAATACATGAACATGAACTTCCAGGTGGCTATAATAATGGAGGAAATAGTGAAGCACTCTTTGGAATTCACGGAGTTTAAAGGGAAAAAAGTCAGCACTGTAGTTAGTAGAGGTCTAATGAGTGAGGAGTTGAGGAAATTATCACATTTCTTCTTTCTTTTTTTAAAAAAAAAAAAAAAGCTTTAATGTCAATCCCTGAAGCAGTATTCTAAAACATTACTCTGCAATTTAGATGATTTACAAATCTCGATATACCGATTCCAGCTTTCTAATTAAAGACTCTGAAACTCAACAGCAACGATGACATTTTGCAAAGCACACCCTACCATTTTACTCAAAAATCCAGAGACAAAGGCGTTTACAAGGATCTACTTCTTTGGAAATGCATGGGTGGTACTAAGGACACTGTAGTAATTAAAGCCAAACAATTTTAGGAGAAATAGCTTCCCAACTGTTTGTTCTCTCACCTCCTTATGACCTCAAGAATTGAAATCTCATTTCAGATGCTTTTGGAAGAAAAAAATGGCTATCTTCTACAAGTATTCCCTTATGTTTTTAAAAAATAAACCATATTATAAGTATATCCCTACCCAATGACTAGGCTGCAGGATAGAGAAAACCAAAAGCATTTATGAAAATAAATAAAAATACCATTATGAGTTTCACAAAATAAGGAACAATCTCATCCAATTAGAGAATAATCTTTCTATGGCTCTCATCATATATTCAAAAGAGCCATTTAAATGGGCCATGCATAAAAGGTTTCTCTAAGATTCCTAGGCAGGGTTAAGCTCAGTTAGTAGAGTGCTACTCTGCAGTCTTTGACGCCCTAGGTTTGCTACCCAGCAATGCAAAAGTAGGAAAAGGACATGGCAATTCACCCTCGAAGCAATCTCAAAACAATGCCATTGAAAACTCCATGAGGGTCACTATGAGTTGGATGTGACTCAAGGGCACCTAACAACAACAAACAATTAAGACTCCTGAATCTCAATTTTAAGAGAGAATGCTTTCTAAGCAAATAATAAAATATAACATAGAATATAACATAACCTTGAATGCTTATAGTTGACAAATAATTAAAGGTACAATATTATTATTAAATTGGCCGTTAAAAAAAAACTGCTATAATTTGAGATATTTGTATTTATTTTCTTCTGACTGCCATCACCAATCATTTCACTGTCAAAAAAACATTTTTACCTGCTTAATTTAGGATCTTAACACAAAAATCTATTTTGCCATTGTTTCTTGTCATCAGCCAAAGAGAAGGCTACATTTTTATTAGTTTTATGAATGTCCCCTAAGACCCAGAGCTATAAGTGGTTCACAGAATCTAGATATCTTAGCAAAGGAGAATCACATCAGATCACTCAAAGATTTCCATAATGTAAAACTTCTCCATCAAAATGACAATCATCATTGCAAGCTAAGCAATAGGGTCAATGGGGTGGTTTCTATCAAGTTATTGAATAATGCTTTGATTTGGTGCTCTTGAAACATTAGCCTTCATATACAATAACTGGAATCCCTTAAGTCTTCAAATGCAGATTCTGATTCAGTAGGTTTCAGGAGGAGCCTGAGGTTCTGCATTTCTAACAAGCTCCTAGCTGAGAGGACACTGCAAGCTTATGGACCACATGTTGAGTATCAAGGTATTAAAAGGATGTTTCTCAAATTCAGTGTGGATTGCTAGAGGAATGGATTTTTAAAGTGTCTTTTGTTAAATATAAACATGAGTAGAAGAACCATTAAAAATGAACTGCAGTTATAGTGGGCAAATCAGAGACTCAAAAGAATGGTCTTCTAAAACTCTTCTGCTTAGATGTGGGGACTACCAGGCCAAGCAATGACTCCTCCCCAGTCCTCTCAGGTCTGCTCATGGAAACCTCTTGAGGATACCTCTGGGGATCCATTCACATTCTGAACTCCACTGTCAGCTAAGGAACTGCAGGCCAGGCACAACTATTAAAATTAACCTTCCCTTGCTGGGTGCAGTGGTGCACATCTGTAATCTCAGGAGGTGGAGGCAGGAGGATCATGATTTTGAGGCCAGAGGTAGCCTGTGTAACTTAGGGAAACTATGACTCAAAATAAAAATAAAAAATGGGCTGGTGATGCAGCCTAGTGATAGAGCACTTGCAACGTTATGTGCAAGGCCTTGAGTTCAACTCCCAAGTGTGGCATAAAAGAAAAGAAAAATTAAAAATAAGTAAATAAGTAAATAAAAATTAACCTTCCCACCAATAGAATCAGGGCTCTTTTCACTGACTCCCAGGAAGTATTGAGGGAAGTAGCTTCTTCATCAAAACTCCTTCTCCCTGACATTCAGAAGCCCCTCCAATGTTTCTACTGAAGGTTCTTTTCAGTGGTTAAGGTAAAAAATCAGCAGCATCCTCCGGACCCCAATGACATCAAAGCCAGAAATGCACCTTAGTTCAGGACTTCTCTGATGCAGGATACCTAGTTACACTCTTTTCTTTCAAAGAGGGAGAGAAAAGGCAAATTATCCAGGGCATTCCAGCTATATGAACTATATTACTAGCTATATGAACAAAAGTGCCCAGAAAAATCACGATGGCCATAAAAACTGTGACTCTCAATCCACAAAATGGAAACAAGTGATAATCAAACTTAGATGGGAAGGGTGGGAGGGGGGGAAGCATAGGGGAGGGTAAGGGGGTCACCTATATGAATAATGTTTATCAAAATGCATATATGGAAATGTCACAATGAAAAGCATGTCAAAATGAAACACATTAAGATGTACATTAAAAATTTCTAAAAAAAAAAACAATCAATACACACATGCATGCCCACACACTCCCACATCCCCACATGGCCAGAGGATGGCAACAACAGGAGCATCTCCAAGGTAAAACTGAAAGACAGGTAAATGAAGTCGCATAGAATAATAAAAATAAGATTGAATCCCATACAATTACCACTATTCAATCAGAAACAGAAAACAGCAGTTTCCTGTGGTTAAAATCTCACTGGCAGTAAGCAGCCTCAGCAAAGCAGAATGGTTAAGCAGCCTTCACAAAGGAGAAAACTGCACTATTAAGTTAAAACTTCACTTAAACGTGAAGACCTTTCTCCAGCTTTCTAACTGCACCACCACTGATCTAACCCTCGCAAGTCCCCTGTCCTACCCTTAATACAAAGGTCTTTATCACGACTGCAGGCTCAGGTCATAGACATAAGTCAGAGGGGTTCACAGAAAACCTCCAAACAAGGACAATTATTGCCCAGGGTTAGGGCTCGTACTACCTTTGCCCACTCCAAGGCAGAAGTTTTCATCTTTTCTTGAGGGTAGGAAATTCAAAGCCTATTTGAAATAAAGTAAATTAAAGGAAAAATCTTCCTACAAATTATCACAGCAAGCCTGGGAATTCTGAAAATACACAGTGGGTAGTGCATGCTTTTTTGGAGGCTTATGTAGTTGCTAATTCTCTATAAATGCCCTTTGTTGAATCTTCTGAACTTACTAAAAGATTTCAGGATTCTGACCTATTTTCAATCTGAGTTTGCGACCTTCTAAGCTCTTAACTAAATAGATAGACCCATCTGATGAAAATGTGGGAAAATGAAGAAAACAGAGCAACAATGACATTCTACCTCTCCTCCGGAATTGAAGTCCAAATTTAGTCATCTACACTACTACATCTATACTACATCAATTATTCATCTACTCAAAATAATCCAAAAGATTCAGCCAGGTCCACTCTGGCCTCCTTTTCCCTAGAAAAAAAGGAGAATGTAACATTTACAAATAAATAAATAAATAAATAAGTCAGGATGGTAATGTTAGGTAATGCACTGAATGCTTTTTATGTGACAGATCTGGTGCTAACAGCTTTACATGAATTACCTCACAACAAAATGATTAGAGAGGACTTGTGATTATCTTCATTTTATAGAAGATATTGTTTAAGTTCAGAGAGGTTATGTAACTTTCCTAAGGTCACAGAGCTATGAACTTGAGTTTACTACAGTGCCCAAGTTTCCAACCACAAGACGGCACTCCCAAACACAGGGGAGGAGTGGAAACCTTAGGCAACACTCAAAACTGTTAGAGGCACATTGATATTCAGAATAATGATAGAGTGAGTTTGTCCTAATAAAAGAATAGGAATAAACTACCCAGGTATGGTGGGGACAGTAGACAGACCTAAGTAAATAGAAAATTAAAGTCGTAGGGCCCACAGGGATACACACATCTTGTATGAAACTACTAATATTTTGTGGCTGCCTTTTTGCCCTAAAATACGGTGAGTTTTATTTTAAAAGAAAGTTATCATTAAGCTTTATGGATTTTGCAATGGTCTTTGGGAAAATAAAGCACAAAAATACAAAAAATAAAATAAATAAATAAATAAAGAACTCCACTAAAACTACAACAAAGCCTGAGGATATCCCAGAACATCAGCGTGGTTATAAATCTCTGCCCTGCAACAAAAAGGAAGAGGCTCACTGTTGTGCTCAAGATTTTCTAGAAAGGAAAATACTAAGAGACAAAAAGATAACAAAATATAAAAAGTACCCCCCCCAAAAAAAGTGTTTTTGTTGTTTGGTGGTTGGTTTTGTTTTGAGATAGAGTTTCACTGTGTAACTCACGTTGGCCTTGAACTCAAGATCCTCCTGCCTCAGCCTCCTGAGTGCTGGGATGACAGGTGTATGCCACCATATCTGACAATTTTTTTAAAAGACAGCAAAGCAAATGGCAACTAAAGGAAAGCAGAGTCTGTTGATTATCAGGGCAAAGCCCCTGATTTGGCCTCTGTCCACCCTTAGCGCCAGCACCTCTGGAATGATCACATGTTCTCTCACTATTTTCTGTTTAATGAGATACCTAGAGGGCAAAGTCTAAAAAGATAAAGCAGATCAATAAGAAATCAAGAAGGAATATAGCAGAACCACTAAAAAAGAAGGACTAGCATAGTGTCCCAAAGCCTTGACCTCAAGGAGCATCTTCAAACAGAATAACTGTTGTACTTAATGGGGCCTTTGTAATCACCTGCAAAAGCTGGGGGCACCATGGAAATTCCCCAGGTAGGTACTAGTTTGGGAGGTATCTGTGTCCAAATCGGCACAGGGAATTTGGTACATGCATTCTCCTTCACAGAGCAATGGTTATTTCTTGAACTTGCCCACTGTGTGCACATTTTCAAAGTAGTTACAGTTGTAGAAACAAGGTTAATTTGTATTTGAAAGCTTTAGTCATAAAGGCAAATAATTCAGTTATTTCGTGCAGAAAAGGGGACTGTCTTTCAAAGCCTGGAGAGGAAGCATTGTGGTCTTTCTGTATTCTGATCTGTCAGGAAAGCATACAGACTTTTTTCAGGGCCAATGAGGTCAACAAATTTCAACATATTTCCAGCAGCAGCAGAGAACAAAACACTCTTTCCAGTTGCAGAACTGATTATTCTATACTCAATAGCAGTCCTAAAAAGCCCATATGGCTAAGGCACTTTTTAGTGACCATAAATAAAAAATAATTTCAGCAAAACTTGCATTCTCCCAAAAAAAGGCACTGTAGAAAGGGCATATACAAGATTCATAGAAGGGATGACTATTGATAATTTTGTCTCAGATCACCTATTTTGGGGGCTCACCATACACTGATGGAAATATCTCCATCATGGTATCTTTTGTCTAATAATGATACCAAACTATCTAATATTACTTAGAAAAAAACCCAATAGGTAATTTTAATAGGTTCCTTTTGGTTCTTTACCAAATAAATGTCTATTAATGCTGTATGAACTCAATTCTGCTCTTAGGCCAGCAGTCTTAATCACATGGTTTATGTGTGGCACAAGGATGCTTATAAAAATTGAATCCTGGGTTACACAACAATGAATAACCTTCAAAAAGTGCTATTTCCACACTGATGATGATACACTAGTCATGAGAATGAGAAAAAGATGAATTTATTGAAAGTCACGGCAAAAATTAAATCGCTTCCCTCGTCATCTAATTGCACTAAGATATAAAGTTACTCCAAGTTGATCTTAAGCAAGTTGGCAACTCCTATACTGTTTATACATAACATTCACACCTTCAAAAATATGAGTTGAATTTATAAACTACTCAAGTCCACTATTTAAGTTAAAATAATACACTGGGATAATGTGTAGCCTCCTTAAGTTCTGATCAATCCACTTCCAGAAAAAGGATGAGAAATACGCAGACTTCACAGATGGAATCTTTACTCAACTGAATGTTTTAGGTATTAACTGATTTAAATGATCTTTACTTCAAATTAAAACAGAGACAGTACCTTCCTGGCTTTATCAAGAATGGTTTCCATGCTACATTTTTCAGAAGAGGTGGTGAAAACAGATGTGCTGGTTACTTTTATATCCAGAAAAAAAAAAAAAAACTATTTCTAATCAATATCATCTGGGAATGGTGAACTGGCTATAGAATCATCTCAGGGTTAGGATGGCAAAATGCACACAAATTCAAACACCTCTACATTTGACACCAGAAAACTGCTTTCAGTGGGTGGATTCTACATGAATATATGAGGTCTTATTGCCTTTCAAATCTCTGATTTTTGCTAGCAGAGAACACCTTAGAAATGTACTTGAAAATGAATAATCAGTTTTGCATCTGCTTCATAACGTACACCTGCCTTGATGAAGAAGTGTCTTTTGCTCTGTGACCTGTTTTGGGAACTTCTTCCCTTTATAAACCAGTGTTCTCAAAATGTAAGTCATCATTCATACTGGGAGAAAACTTTGATATGTGCCATTTCTAATGTGTTTGTCAGAGTACAGATTTCCACTTGACATTTACCACTTCAGCAAGCCAAAGCAAGAAAAAGGAAACTAGCCTCAGCTCCCTAATATTCTACAAATGGTTGTTCTTCAACATACATCATTGCACCCTTTTCTAGAACTTGCTCTATTTAGAATGTATTATGCTACAAGGCCATTAAAACTGTACAAAAGGAACTGAGGTGCGCTGTTTTTGACTAATTGCTCTTAAGAACTTAGTTATAATAGATCTCAGTAGATGCTCTGAGACATTTTAAATCCACTAAATACTTTTCTGATGAAATAAGCAAAAATATCCTACCTTAGGAAACCACATTAAGTATCACAAAAGAAAAAAATATCAACATTTCACCGTATATGAAGGAAGTAGGCAGCTGCAGCAAATCTTTTATCTGAAGGCTTGCCTCATCTTTATTCTGAGCCTATCTAAGATTTAAATTTAGGCACAAGACAAGAAAGTCATTGTGGAACCAATAAGATTGATTGGGGAACTGATCTCCCACGAGGATTACTTTGTTGTTGTTGTTGTTGTTGTTAGGTGCCATCGAGTTGGTATCCGACTCATAGCGACCCTCATAGGGTTTTCAATGGCTGACTGTTCCGGGATTGCCTTGGGAGTGGATTGCCAGGCCCTGCTCCCATTTTTGAGATGCTGGGAATTGAACTCTGGACCTCAGAGACTGCAGCACAGCGCTCTACCCACTGAGCCAAATCCCAGCCCAGGAGGATTACTTAGGGATTCAAAATCTTCCAAACAAGGCCCAGATCAACTGTAAATTAGAAAGACTTTGGGGCCCTGGGCTTTGATTTTTCCATACTATCTCTGAATAGTCTGCCCTTGGCTCTGCCTAGCTTGAAACTCCCAGCTTAAACAGAAGCGCAGATTTATAGAGGAAGAGCTTCCAAACAGACCCAAAGATCCCAATCCTCCTCCTTCCCTCGCTATGGAATTCTTGCACTTTTAACTGATTAGGGCATGCCTTGGACCCTCATCTTCCCCCATCACTTGATTTCCCTCCAGTTCCTGGGGGAGGAGTTACTCTTCTGGCTGTCAGCCAGGAAGAGGGTGCTGGATGCACTAGAGGGGAATCCCTGGCTCCCTAGCCACACAAGCAGTGCCTTGAAATCCGATTCAGAAAGTACCCTATGGAAGCAAAAGTGGAACCGCCTACGGTGCCCTGGCCAAACTGCCTCCACAGGGAGGTCGGCAGGCTGCGGGGGGCGGGGGGGTGACCTCGCGGGGTGATTCCCCGCCCCCGCCCCGCCCCGCCCTACTAGCTGCTCCAGCTCACCTTCGTGGTGGAAGCTGCGCACGGTGTTGGCGCGGCTAGCAGCCCGCTCCAGCCGGTGGTCTGGGGCGGGCGCGCCCGGTTGGCCCGACTGCCGAAGGTACAGGTCCAGCATGTAGGAAGGCACCACGGCGTCCCTGCTGGGGGTGGGTCTCTGTTTCAGGCCGAACATGCTGAGCAGCCGCAACTCGAATTCGCTCAGGACGTCGTCCGAGGGTTGGGACGAGGGATGGCCCGACGACGCCGCGAACTTCCTGCGGCCCAGCTCTGGAATGAGGCCGACCGCGCCGCCCAGGAGGACCTGGGGAAGCAGCAACGCTAGAAGACAGCGGGTCCCGGCCACCATGGTCGACCTGCGGACAGGGCCGACGTGAGTCACCCGAGTTCCCCGCCCAGTCCTCCCTCCCTCCCGCCCCCGCGGCCCGGGCTCCCGTTGGGTTCGCTGGCCTCCTCCTCCAGGGTGCCCTCCTGGCATGCCACACTCGTGGGGCTGCATACAAGTAGCCAAAGCCCAAATGTTTGGGAGAATGGAGGCGCCAAGTTCCTGAGCGCTTTTCTCCTTCCATCCTATTCTCAACCCATTGGATTTCGGATTTGAGGTTTTGCCTTCATCCCCAACACTATTCAATGACTGTCACCCTTTTTTTCCTGTGACACCAGCTCTGACAGCCAGTGCTACAAATCTGGGAAACCACTGCTTGGTCTGACACCCTGAATCCCCTACGGACCAAAACACATACTGCCCAGACCTCACTTGCATACAAACATGCACAAATAGTGCGTGTGACTTCCTCAGAGGCACTGTATAGAACTTCCTGATATACAACGCGCGCGCGCGCGCGCGCGCACGCACACACACACACACACACACACGCAGTCTGTAACTTCTAAACTCTGTAAATTCAAGGGCACAACTTCTGAAGCTTCTTTGGGACCCAGGCCCCTAACTTCAGAGGTGACCGACAGGCCACTCTGTCCCCGCATCCCCCAGTGCAGTCAAGAAACACATGTGTCTTGTGGGGGTTATGTAAATAGTAGTATATAAACATGCACGTGTCAGCTGTTAAAAACGCAATACAAAGTGGAACCAAAGTACTGCCCCCTCGAATTTCTGGAAACAAACACGGAGAACCCCAACTTCTAGTACTTTCCTCAATGGGATGTGGCTCTGACTAAAGAGAGCGAGTATCCCGGAGAAACTTAAGGAAGAAGGAATCGCCATGGTAAGGAGGACAGGTTGGCAACTAACGGGTAAAATCCAAGGGCCACCCTCTCCACGCGCTTTCTTCAACTTTTTTTTTTTAATCATCCAAGTGTTAACAGCCCTAATAATATACCGAAAATTGGGGAGGGAGAAGGGGCGGCGGAAGGATGCGGGCCAGGAGGGGAAGCTGACGCTCGCCCGGGGCGGCTGGACAAGAGCACCCCTGCCGGGGGCTCGGCCGCACGTGGACCTGGAGAGGGGTCTGTTTATGTCCAACCTGTCCTAGCCTGGGAGGAGTTCAGCCGCGGCGGCTGCCCGAGCCCGGCGTCCCCAACCTCCCGCCTGGGCCCGCGTCCTCTACCTTTAGGAGACCGCAGTCCGTCTAAGAAGCACGCGGGGACACGTCCATTGAAAGAGCCTCCACATGGAAAAAGCTCTGTCCGAGGGACCTGGCGCAGGGACCCAGGTGTCCGTGCCCTTTCTTTGCCGCCGCCTTCTCCTCCTCCTTCGCCTCCTCCTCCCAGGGCCGGCCGCGTAGTCCCTCTCCTCCCGCTGGGAAAGGCGTCTCGGCTGAGCCCGGCAGAGGAGTGGAAGGGTGGCGGGCGCGGAGGCGGCAGAGCTGGCTCGGCCGGAGCGAAGGCACCGGGCGCGAAGTGGGGAGCACAAGTTACTCTCCCTGCAAGTTCAAGAAGTCTCCAGCCAAGTGCTGACACACAACAGCGAGCAGGGGGAGGAGTGCGGGGCAGGGAAGGGACGGGAAAGGAGAGAGGAAAAGTTGGTGCTGTCGTCGTCCTTAGGAACCAGCGCCCGCGGGACGCGTGGCCCCGCGCGGGGCAGACGTCGGGACTCGGGGGGCGAGGGGCGGACGCTGAGCGCTAGCTCCGCCGAGGCCCGTGGCTCGGGGCAGCCATCCTGGGCGACGTCGGGTCCGGGCAAGGGCTCAGCGAGGATCTCGGTACCAGGCGATCTGCCCCCCCGCATCACTCTGCCTAACTCCAGCGGACCCCCATCAGCGCTCGCCAGCTGCACCCGCGCGGCTCCGGCGCCCGGTGGTCCTGGGGCGCATTCTCTGGCGAGTCCAGCTGAGTCCCGGGCCGCTGGGGCGGGTGGCCTCGCTCTCCTGGCCCTCGGGCCAAGTGTCTTTTGTGGCCAGCCTGGGGTCCGATCACACCTCGGCCTGGCCGGCCCGGACGCCCGCACTCCGGCAGGAGGGGCTCGGCATCGCGGCGCGTGGGCTTCGCTCCCTGCTCTTCGGAGCGCTGCGCGCTCGTCTGAGGTTCTGGCGCGGCCCGGGCAGCAGAGGCCACAGCGCCGGGGCGCGCACGGCCGGCTGCTCCGACCCGAGCGGAGTCTGCGGTGTGCGGGTGCCTAGCAGCCCCGGGCAGTGCGCGCGGCGCGGGCCCCGAGGGCGTTCGGATCGCCGGCGGGGGCTGCGGCGGCGGATGTCCCGCGGCTGCTGCCAGTCCCCGGCGGGGTGTGGGAAGCGGAGCGGCGAGCGCAGCGCGAGCCGGGCGCAACGCGGCGCGGCGGGGCGAGGACTCCGGCGGCGACGGCGGCGGCGGCGCCGTGGCGCGGCGCTCGCGGCTTTTAAAGGGGACGCCGCCTGCCGGCTCCCTCCCGGCCGCGGCCGAACACCTCCCCCTCGGAGGCGCAGCTCGCCGGGGATCCCCGAACGGGCGGGAGCGGCGCGCAGGGGTGTGGACGGCGCGCCCCGGCGGCCGTGACGGGGTGGGGCTGGGGCCGGGAGCGGGGGCGCGCGGCCGCCTAGGGGGGCGCTCGCGCCTCCTCCCTGTGGTGCAAAAGGGAAATCGGCTGCGTTCGGACCCTTGCGGAGACTCTGGGGCGAAAGGACGCAATCAAGTCAAACCCAGAGTTCAGCCTCGGTTTCCCCTCTAGGCCCGTTATTCAACTTTCAGTTTGAAGTTTTTTGGTAATAGTTTTTTTAAAAAGTTACCAAGCATGTTGCCATTGACGTGGGTAGACGCTTCTGTGTTTTCGGTGATGGGAGTATTAAAAACAAAACAACAAACAAAACAACAACAAACAAAAAACTCTAGTAACTCACAGCCTTATACATAGTTGCATGTATTCGTGTGCATTTACATCTATATAAATATACCCAAGCATTTATATCCTATGCATGTATTTCTACCCACATATATCTAATATACAAAACTATATGCGTGTATTTCTATAAGCATATTCATGTAAATACATGCAAACGTACAACACATTTCTATAGACATGTCTATAGACATGTTTCTATAGACATGTGACATAGGTGTCTTCTGCTGTACATGACGTGTAACGTGGACTCTGTGTGTGGCAGAATGAGAGGAGGATGGGAAGAATTTTATTTCTTTTTATAGTAGCAATCACTTCATGCCTTGTGATACTTATCTTGCCCAGCTCAAAGGCTGGCGATTAGCAGCTCAGAGGAAAGTAAAATAATGCACAGTGTGAACTAGGTATGTAAGACAATTACAGTTTAGGACTTTAGAACCTTCGGCTGTACTGCATTCCACCAGATCCCCAAAGCAAGGCAGTGACATGTGGCCAAGTCACTTGTCTTCCTCAGCTGAAATATTCCTCCAAAGCTGCTGCACCATGAGTCCTGGGGAAATTCTTGCTTTCCCTGCCAGGATTTCAAACGCCTTCATGCTTAGTACCACAGGGTTATCCAGATGACCCCCACAGCCAAGGGGAGAAAATTTTTGTAAAAGGCCAGATTAGCAAGATCAGGTTCTGCACCAGGTCTCTCAGGACTGCACAACAGAGACAGAGAAAAGTCAGAAACAGGAGCTAGTAATAATCTATTATCCATGTGTATTATTTTTTGGTTAGGGAGCTAAAATAATTCTAGTTTCCACTCAGGTAAATCAGATTAGCAACCCACAAAGGAGAATTAGGCACTGGCTGTTTCTAGAGGTATAAAGGTCAAATAAGGTGTTTTGGAAAGTTTGCCTACTAGGAAAAGAAGGGGACAAAATATTCAGGAATATGCTACTTTATTCTTTAAAAATGAAAGTGCCATTAAAGTTGATTGTCACTCTGAATCACTGGTCACCGAACAAGTAGGCAATAAAACATACTCTACTCATAGATACTTGAGTCGAAAAGTATTTATTGTGCCTCTGAAGCTATTTCCTTCTCTATCAGGTTTAATTGTGAAGTTAACAATTGCTTCTGTCATCAGTGAGATTTCAAAAGCAAAACAAAACAAAACCTATATGAGACTTAAATCAGTTTGTTGCTTTTAAAGAGGAAGAGAAAGATGATAGCTGTTGGATGCACCCCAAGAAAAGATGAAAAATAAATCTCTGGTGATGACATCAAGGATGTTGCAGCTTGAGGCCTTCAGAACTTGAGAAATGAGAATCTTGTCAGTTTATGACCTAGTTTTTGTCAAGAATCTGAAGGGAAATGGAAAGTTCTGGACATTTGCCTCTTTTCAATATTGTCCATCACCGGATTTCTTTTATGTATCATATGCAATTTGTGAGGGACTGTTGAATGCCCTTCCCTGAGCAGAATTTTTTCCTGAAGTTTGGCCCTATTTCTGTAAGAGTGAGGCTCTCTGGTTGTTTTTTAGAG
The DNA here is from genome assembly GCA_007922755.1 of Pedetes capensis. Taxonomy (NCBI): domain Eukaryota; kingdom Metazoa; phylum Chordata; class Mammalia; order Rodentia; family Pedetidae; genus Pedetes; species Pedetes capensis. Next base: position 74,603 of record VMDO01005403.1, on the reverse strand, counting down.
ATGGCTGCCCTCTTGTGGTAGAAATGAGTTCAAACGCTTGAGAGCAAGAAGTAGATTAATTAATTAGTCACCAAAGACTGATTTGGGGTACAAAGTACAGGATAATGTACAGTACATTTTCTAGACAATAACAATAGTCAGAAACTCTAAGCATAAATAGAGATAATTTTCTTTATTCTCTTTGCTAATAGCCACCTTCTCGCACAACTAAAAATGTGGGGTCAAATAATTTTTTGAGGGGACAATGTCTGTTTGCTTTGAAAGTATCCAATTACTGCTAGCCATGGTTGATTCTACCTTTTTCAAACGTTCAGAGCTTTTCAGTTCAGAGGGTCAGATTCATTCTTTCAGGGTTTATCAGATTTGATCTGTCTTCCAGTAAATGTGATAAGGGGTGGGGGTGGGGATGCAGAGTGTTTGAGCAAGGAGTAGTGGGAGTTGCAAATCAAAATTCCTCAGAAGGGATGAGCAAGTTATGTAAAAATGCAAAGACTACCAGGTAAGGATTCTATATAAAGGAGGTTGCGGCTATTCCATTCCAGACATTTCTTGCCAGTTTTTCAAGAGATACTGGAAATCCTCATTTGATTATGTGTGGACATGACTTTGGATGAAATTAAGTGCTTAAGGAATCATACCTTGGCAACTTTTCCTTTAGCAGTTCAGCCCAGATAATGTTTAATTTTATTGCATCCTGCAGCTATTAGCATTCAGCATTGTTCCTGCTAGGTCAACCATTATGCAAATTAACATTAAAATAATGATCCTCATGTATTGTAAAGGTCACAGCAGGCATGACATGATCCATCTACCTTGTAATTGTCATTCCATTGAAACTTGTGGCAATTCCCCTGAAAAACTTCTTGGCTTTTAGCATGCAGAGCATCATTTGTTACTAATGTGACACCCAACTTCCAGTTCTACTTTCTTTTCCTGGATGAGATTCTTTTCTAGGAACCAGGAGCTACAGCAAAGAGCAGCATTTAGTCCCTCAAACATTTATCTATTTATTGTTTGATTAGACATAGTAAGAAGGATGGATGGGGTGATTAATATGCAAAACTAGTCAAGTCACATTGCTTTAGATATCCAGCAAATATTGTTTAGTTATCAAATAACAATATAGTAACATATCTGGCCAATGATATTAAAATATTTTGATATTGTGTTAATTAGATTGTGAAGAGTCAGTGACAGTGTTTTTCTTTAGACATTGTTATGGTTTGAATGTGAAGTGTCCCCTTAAAGGGCTAAGGTGTTGAAGACTTGGTCTCTGATGCAAGCAGTATTCAGAAGTGGGGCTTAGGGGATGTGGAGGCCACTGACTTCATCAACGGATTAATCCACTGATGGATTCAAAATTTGATAGCATTACTGAAAGTTGATAGAAACTTTAGAAGGTAGGGCCTGGTTAGAAGAAGCAAGTCTTTGGGGGAATGCCTTTGAGGGATGTATCTTGCCTTGTCCCCTTCCTGTTACCCAATTTGCTTCCTGGACACCATGTGGTGACCGACTCCTTCCTTCACACGTTCTCTATATCATGATGTTCATGATGTTTTGCCTCACCTCAGGCCCAAAGAAATGGAGCCAGCTGACCATGGACTGATACCTTTGAAATTACAAGCTAAAATAAGTTTTTCCTCTTTATAAGTTGTTTCTTGAAGGTATTTGTCACAGTGATGAACAACTGGGTAGCACACACATTCAGTGTACAAATTCTTATTGAGCAGCCATGAGGTCCATGACACTATGTCACTTAGGACTCAGTGTATAAAAAAGATATATAATCTCTGCACACTATTTAGAATTCACTGAGAAAATGTGCCATTTTTATGGATAAGTAAATATATAACATAAGGCAATTAAGATCAGAACTTAGAGAAGTAACAAATGCTGCAGGTTTAATAGAGAGCCATCTCACTTCTGAACTGTGAGCACAATAAATCCAGAGTGAATACAGCATTCCAGAGGAATAGTCAGGTGAGTAGAATTTTGGTAGGTTCAGCAGGCATCTTTAGGAACAACAGCAGCATTAGCAGCAGCAGTCACATTTTCATCAGTATCATTAATTGCTGAGTTTTAGGTACTAGCAGCATTTTTGTTCTTATTTAACCATCGCAAAAACCTTTCTCAGTGGGTGGTATTATCCCTATTTTATGGATAAAGAAATTGCATACAGAAGTTAAGCTATTTTTCCAAAGTCACACAGCTGGCAAGCAGCACAGGCAGTGTAGCCTTTTCTAGAACTCATGGTTTTGGCTTCTCTACTACTACCTCCATGTTAACAGTCTCTTGATTCCACACAATGGAACCAACCTGAAGCCAGACATCAAGTGGGAAAATGCAGAATAGAGTTTGGAGAAGTCCAAAGAGGTGGTGGTTGTTGTGAGGTGCTGTCGTCACATCCAACTCATAATGACTCTCATAGGGTGTTCAATGGCTAATTGTTTCAGGACTGGACTGCCACATGCTTCTTTTTCTTTTCTTTTCTTTTTTTCTTTTCTTTTCTTTTCTTTCTTTCTTTTTTTTTTATTGCAGTGCTAGTGATCAAACGCTGGTCCCTCAGAAAGTGCAAAGCAGCCCTCTGCCAAACTGAGCTAAACCCCAGCCCATACAAAGAGGTATATCCACTTTTTTTTCTTTTTTTGAAGATGGGTTGGAATAAATATGAGGAAATACTAGAAAGCCAGTCTATTCTTCAGGCAAGAACCAGGGCCCAGCAGGACAATGAAGGCTCATTCCAAAGGGGCAGGTGAAAGGAATTTAACAAACATTGTACAAAGATATAGAGGAGTCAAGGGAAAATGGTAAGCAACAGTGAAGTACCCTCACCCTATGTTGGAAAGCCAACTCATGCATTACTATCTGTAGATCTAGAGGTGGACAAGAGGGACAGTTACTAGGCCCTGAACAGGCTGCAGTTGAAGAAGAGTCATGGCAGAAGTGGAGAATTGACAGGAAGAAAAAATACCTCACCCTTTGTTTTATCCTAATCACTGAATATCTGTGGTTATCTCCTATTGGCTGACCAGAAGGGCCAGAGTATAAGTTAGTTATCCTTGTTAGGTGACATTGAGTCCAATCTGACTCATAGTGACCTTACGTACAGCAGAACAAAACACTGCTCAACACTGTGCTCAGGATGCTCTTCTAATCTCCTGGAATTATTGGCAGAATTCAATTTCATGTAGCTACAAAACTCATTCCTGATCATTTCTGTCAACAAAGCCAGCAGAACACCATCCTTCAGGCTACCAAACTCTCTTCTAAAAGACTCCCCTGGTTATTTAAGGCCAACCCAAGATAATCTGCTTTTTGCTTAACTCATATTCAATTGATTACTTCTGCTCATGTTCAATTGATTACACTTTGGCCATATGGTATAACCTAATAATTGGAGCACTATCCCATCATATTCACAGATACAGCCCACACTCAAGGACAAGGGATTATACAAAGGCCGTATACCAGATGCTAAGAATCCTAGTCTGTGCATCCCATTGAGGTCAATTTCTCAAGCACACAGCAAGGTAAAGAGTGGATCAGAGTGTGTGAAAAGAGACATTCCAACATCGTAAAACCTGAAAGGTGAGGATATTTCAGGACCTTGAGACTCCTGACTATTAGTACAAGGAGCTTGGACTCTGTTCTATATAAATGGATCAATGTGAAATTATATTTCCCACATGAAAGATATGGTTGGAGAAACATGTTAGGAAAACAAATTTCACATTTGGTAGTGATAGGAAAAAGGAAGTATAGAAAGACACCATAGGTAAAGGGATCAATGAGTAGCCTTTGAAATTATATCCACAAGTAGTCATGGGATCCGAAAATCCCAAAGATAAGCTTATGTGAAAGCTGTAATGGAGACTGCCTGCAGCTGTACTATGGTGGTGTCTGATACAGTCAGATCTTAGAAGCTAAGCAGGGTCGGAGCCAGTTAGTACTTGAATGGGAGATTGTCTGGGAATACCAGGTGCTGTAGGCTTGGGAGAAGGACCTGGCAACCCACTCCCAAAAAACAATCTGCCATTGAAAACCCTATGGATAGCAGAGAAGCACTGACAATAGTGTTTTGCCTATTTTATGTAGGGTCGCTATGAGTTGGACACTGACTCCTCAGCCCCTAACAACAACATAATAGAGATCAGCTGGGCAGAGTATGGCAGGGATGTGGGTAGTAGAGCTTTAGGGGAGGAAGAATCAATAGGGTTTGGAGGCTGGGTAGTAAAAACTTAGAGGTGACCCTAGTGAAGAGGAGTGTGACCAGAAGGTCCATGAACAGTCAGTTTATAGAAGAACCAATCAGCCTCTGGTTAAATTGTTGTTGTTGTTGTTGTTGTTGTTAGGTGCCATCGAGTTGGTATCCAACTCAGAGTGACCCTCATAGGGTTTTCAATGGTTGACTGTTTCGGGATTGCCTTGGGAGTGGATTTCCAGGTCTTTCTCCCATTTCTGTGGTGCTGGGAATTGAACTCGTGACCTCAGAGACTGCAGTGCAGCACTCTATCAACTGAGCTAAATCCCAGCCCTCTGGTTAAATATCCTCCTGGAAATCTAGCATAGACATTAGTCACTGGCCTGAATTTTAGGAGAAAGACTAAGGAATAAAATTGTAAATTTCTGAGCTAAGGCTTAACCAAGAGGAGAAGAAAAGATTGCCAAGGAATGGCAGAGAAGATGTTACAAAAAAAGTGTTCAGAGAAGTCAAGAACAGGTAGCTGTGATCTGTCTTAAAATTCAGATGAGAGTTTTCAAGAGAGGCTGACCCACAATCTTAAATGGTGGTGAGGACTGGAGAACAGCTCCTTCTTGATATTTCTGGATCACAAGTCAAGAAGAAGAATGAAATGGGAGAGAAACCTCATGGAACTGAAGTAAGAACAGGAGGTAAGAAAGCTGAGCAAATGAGCAGGGAAGTTGGGGTTGCATAATTTGGCTATAAAAAAGAAAGAGAATTAAAATCATGAAGTAAGCTAGTGTCAGAGAGAAGAGAGCCTTTGGAAAGTTGGATGTAAATGTGATTGATCCTTAGGAGAATGACTTGACTTAAGAGAACACAATGTTTCAACTGAACTATAAATTCGATCAAGCTGCTTTCCATATAACCCTTTGGACTTCCCTAGCAAATATCCCCCATTTTTTCAATGTGACAACCACAAATATTTAGCCTTAAATGGCTTTTAAAAACCAACCCTTGTGGAAAGCCTGTTATTGGGTTATTTACTCAAATGTGGGAACCAATGAGATTTTTTTATCTTTAATAAGTCAATCTCTAGATAATGTTCTGTCTGATGTATTGCCTCAGCCTCTAAGCCTTTCTATTTTTTGGTGGACAGAACTATGCAGAAAGGTGACTCTCCATAAAAGAGGTGGACTTCATGTCTCATCTGTAGAGATTTGCTGGGGACTTTCTACTTCATTAGAAATTGACTATAGTCTATGAGAAAGCCCATCACTTCTAACCTAGAACACAGCCTCTCCAGAGAGTTCATTATGAAATAGGATGGAGTGGAAACCTAAGCCCTATGAAGACTAAGATTTTCTAAAAAGATGTTAAATCTACAAATGTTTGTTTTGCCTTATCAAATTTTGCCTTACCAAATATTGTGTGTCTCCAGGGCTTTGAACTGACAGCTAACAGAAAATTAGAAAATAGAAAAGGTAAACGAGCAAGTGCATTTCTAATGATTCAAACGTGGAAAAATAAGATCTTATTTCAGTCTGAGCTGATTTTTAGAAATTCCCCAATGCAGGTCCTCCATACCTGGTGAACATTCATCTCAGTTGATTTCCTAAGGAAAACTTCAGATCAAGAATGGGTTCTTTTAGTCACATACATGTGGCATTTATTTCTACTTCTGCATCTTTCTGTCATGTTCTTTATTGCCCTAAGGCCACTTCTACTTTTCATCACAGTCTTAATCCTAGTGTTTCCTTCTGTTTTGCTTTGTAAATAAGGAGAATCAATAATTTATCATTTGAATGGATACAATTTTTGAGAGTGAGGTAGGAAGAAGAACAAGAATAAACAGGGACTGTCCAGAGCATACCAAAGCTATGGTCATGTTTATAAAGGCTTCCCTGGTGTTTCTAGGCCCCAGCTTATCCATTTCTCTGAAACCCTACCCATGCATTGTCTGCATCACTTAATTTGACATTACTTATAAGCTGTTAGTGCTCTCCAAATCCCCCTCCCATTTATTTGTAACTTCTTTAATTTTTGTTGTATGAATCAATATTAAAGAGTAGTTAAATCTAACTCTGCCTGCAGTCATACCACTATGGTATCTGATCCTGTCAGATCTTGGAAGCTAAGCAGGGTCGGACCAGGTTAGTACTTGGATGGGAGACACCACTGGGGAATACCAGGTGCTATAGGCTTGGGAGAAGGACCCAGGAACCCACTCCCCCAAAAAACAATCTGGCATTGAAAACCCCATGAATAGCAGAGAAGCACTGACAATATCATTTTGCCTGTAGTATATAGGATTGCTATGAGTTGAACACCCACTCAACAGCACCTAACAACAACAACAAGTCTAACTCTTATATATGCTTTTTTTTTTTAGTTTCATTTGACTTACCATGTACATTTAAATATTCCATCTTTTTCATTTCCTTAAATATTTATTTGAAAAATTAAGGGCTATCAGGGGATTAAGTACATTTAAAACATGTTCTTTCCCTGACTATAAGCTGCTGGAAATTTTTAAATAAATGAAAAAAAATAATTGTCAACTGAGGTCACAGAATATCTTCAATCCTTAGAAGATTTTAGGTGTAGGATTTAAAAAAAACTTGACTCTTTCACAGAAAAATAACTAGTTTATCAACAAAACTTTGGTAATTGATGCAACTATTATAACTACTGTTTCTGAGTGATTTTCTCATATTTATATTTATTGCCAATAAAGCAATAAGACTAGAGGAGGTAATGCAAGCAAGGAAAGAAAGAAGAAGAAATTATCAGTAGATGAAAAGAGTCACCAAATAGTTCACAAAATAGTTGAAGTTATCTGGATATCTTTAACATAGTCAACAAAGGGTTGATGTAATGACTTTATCGGAGAATTTCTGTGTGATTATTCTTTGGGGGTGAAGTTTAACTCAGTTGGTAGAGTGCTGCTCTGTACTCCCAGAGGCCCTGGGTTCAATCTCCAGCATGGCAAAAATGGGAGATGGACCTGGCAAGCCACTCTCGAAGCAATTCTGAAACAGTCAGTCATTGAAAACCCCTATGAACAGCAGAGACGCATTGGCATAGTGCCGGGCATGGCACAGTGTCTGGGAGTGTATAATTCTATTGTATATAGGGTCATTGTGAATCAGACCCAACCCCAGGGCACCTAACACCAATATTTATTCTTTATTAGATAAAATGTCCAGGAGAATAGTATATTTGTAAGTTCTAACTAATACCTAGGGATTATTCATCTACTTAAAACTTCATTTACATGTTTATGTAGTTTTCACAGCTTGTTGGACCACATAAAGCCTATTCAGCCTGGCATTGTTGTTGCTATTAGGTGCTGGGGAGTCAAGTCTGACTTGTACAGACTGTGTGTACAACACAACAAAACACTCTCTGACACTGTGCCATGCCTGGCACTATGTAGTGCTTCTCTGCCATTCATAGGGTTTTCAATGGCTGATTGTTTTGGGCTTGTTTCGAGAGTGGGCTTCCAGGTCCTTCTCCCATTTCTGTGGGCCTGACAAAGAAACTCTGGGCCTCAGAGCACACAGAGTGGCACTCTACAAACTGAGCCAAACCCTAGCCCCTGGTATAGTTATCTCTAATCTGTCACTCACATGCATCTTTCCATAGGACCCCCAGGGCCCAACTGCAAATTCTTTTCATCTTGGTTACCTATTAATTATATATTTTGTAAAGACAGAAAAAGGTTTAAGGGTAGTGACTTTAGAATTATAATAGAAAAATACTCAGATTAAACAATAGCAATCCAAGAGAATCACTTTGATTAATGTTTTTTTTTTTTTTAATGGGACTGAGGAGTTAAACCCAAGGCCTCATGGATGTTGTTGAAAGTGCTCCACCACTGAGCCACATCCTCACCTTATTTTTTACTTTTTATTTCGAGACAGAGTCTCGCTAAGTTATGGAGGCTGCCTCTGGCCTTGAACTTGTGATCCTCCTGCCTTCACCTCCAGAATCTCTTAACTTACAAGCATATGCCTCTATGCCCACCTGACCAATGATTCTTAATGGAAATACACCCTGGGTATATTTAACAACAACAACAACAAATATTTTACAAATCCTCTTGGTGATGATTTGATGTAGAGCATGCTTATTGAGAAAAATGCATAAGGTATATGCGACCTAAGAGATTTTGAGAAATATCATATTTCATCTGCTCAGTTACTACACAAGGACCACGAGATGATGCTGGAAACCAAATGTAGGCACATGCCACTCCACACAGTCCCCCTCAAAGCTGACCACTCTATCACATACCTGATGGCCAAGGAAGTGTTTTTTCCATTTGATACAATTTGCTCTGCTCATGTGTGTGGCTGGCCAGATGTGCTAGGGAACTGACACCTCCCAGCAGCATCCCTCAACCAATGACCAACTGGACTTAACCTCCTAGCTGGGGTAACTCTGAGCTGCATGGTCTGAACTGTCTCCCAAAGTTCCAGTCAACCGGTGATAACAGGCTTGCTAATGCATCCTTTAGAGGCTGCTTTCCTTTCCCTCCCTCTCTTCTCCACCCTAATTTTGTTTTCCTCCCTTCCTTATAATCTACTTGTACTCAGAGTCTTATCATTGAGTCAGAAACTCTGGGTATTCTACTGATCTGAGATTTTGCCTGTCAAACATGTTTTAAATTGAAAGTTGAATTGCCCTTTAGCAAGTGCGGAATAAAATTGTAGGCTTTGGGGATATATTTCCTGTACTTGATTCATTTATTCACTTAGTGACTTTTACTTCTTCAGGCACAATTAAGTTTCTGTGGTGACAGAGATGAGCTTGGTGATTTGCACAAATCAACCAAGTAGAAGTTTATACAAGATCCACGAGTTGAACCAAGAATAGGGTTACCACCTTCCCCTGAAGGTCAGGGAAGGTTTCTGGGAGGATATAACACTTGATTGGATCATGAAAACTGAGCAGGTTTCAGGCAGATAGACAAGGGGTGGGGAGGGAATTCCAGGCAGGAAAAACAGCAGGGGTGAAGGCAAAAAAGCATGAAACATCAAGATGCATTAAAGAAGTGATTGCCAATTAAGTGTGACTGCACAGAAGAAGAGAGAGGGGTGCCAGCATTTTGCTGGGCAAAGGAATTTGGTCTTTTCCCAAAGGATCTATTTTGCTTTTGAGAAAAATCGCTGTGGTAGAAATGGGCATGGTGGCTTGGAGGAGAGCCAGATTACAGGCAAAAGGACAAATTAAAAGGTTGTTGTAATTATTTAAACTACAGATGGGGAGTTCCTTGCACTCAGCAGAAGCATGGGGTGAAAGAGAAGGCTATGGGAAATTGGAAAGGTAAGATTTGATGAGACTTAATGGCCCACAAGAGACGAAGAAAGAATTGGAATGGCATAGTGCAGAAAACATGGAAGGACCATACTGTGTTTATAAATGTAGAGTGATGGAGAAAATTCTTGAAGAAAAACTCATATGGATTCCAAAATCTCAATTTACACAATTGTCAATGATTACGTTCTTAAGATTGTTCCCTTAATGTCATTCATGCTAGTAAGTATACATCAAACCAGTAAGCTAAGCTTAAGAGAAGCTAACCATTTTAGGGAGTCATTTTGTGCTTAAACAATTCATTAACAAAAGACCAATTTGCATGTATAAACTGCTAACAGATGGGCATTATTTGGTCTAACACAAAGCAGAAATACTTATAAGACCATTAAGACCGTTATGAATTTATTAAATGCCTTGGAAATTAATATTAGCAGTAGATGGACTTCCCTGATGATTGATTTTTACTAACTCAACATTCATTCAGCAAATTACTGTCTGGGCATCTTGTTTGACAAATAAACTCCTATGTCGACAGAAAGCGTGGGGACTCATGAGAGTTAGTTATTTTAATACACTGATGAATGAAGCCTGATGAAATCTGTAATAATTTAAAGGTGAAATGAAAATGCACTTTTATATTTTACTTGTATATATATTGCACACATAAAGGAAATGTCACTGACCATAATTTAACCCATATTTGAGTATTTTAAGTGTGCTCAGGGTTCTCTAATGAAAACCTCAGGCCCATGTTTATGGCCAAATATTATCATTGTATCAGCTGTGAACCTGGAAAAATGTAAAAATTGTGTTATATTTGTCTGGCTCATTTGAGATACTGTAGAGGGATTGCCACAGGAAGGAAGAAAGAAAGGAGAAAAGACGGAAGGAAAGAGAGAGAGAAAGAAAAAAATCAGATCTTCCTGTTATTTGTTCATTTCTCATTAAAATAGAATAAAGAGAAAAGATCTCTGGTTATTCAAGTGCTCTTATCTGAATTCAGAGTAACTTTGAGGTTCGCACTTTAGCTAGAGAGTTAACACAGTGTCCAAAATGCCAAACATAGAATCAGAAAGAACCAGAACTATGTGGCTATTTTTAACATAAATATGTTTGCTATAGTTTACCTCATTTATATATTTTAAGTGATTTGCATTTTGGAGTTCCTGGGAGATGTCTGAATTGCATTCTCACATGTCCTCCTTCATTTTCAACAATAAATAAATAGAATATTTTTAGATAGGTGGTAACTTTCTGAGTTGACTCATTTCAGGTCCTATGTCAGGAATTGAAAATCAAAACCAAGTGATTCTGTCATTTTATTGATTTGATTTCAGCCTTCAATTACACCACAGAAGGAATTGGTTGAGAACAAATTATCCACAGTTGTCTTTCTACCCCTTTTTTTCTTGATGGTTCATGTTTATTGCTACATGTTATTAGATGCCATCCAGTCATGTCTGACTCATAGCAACCTTTATAGGGTTTTCAATTGCTGATTGTTTTGGGATTGCCTTGGGAGTGGATTACCACGTCCTTCTCCCATTTCTGCAGTGCTGGGAATTGAACTCGAGACCTCAGAGACTGTAGAACAACTGAGCTAAATCCCAGCCCTTATTGCTGCATAGTCCTTTACTCAGATAAGCCATATTTAAATACTGTCTACCTCTTTTTGAAATAATGTGAGTGAGGTAGATTGACCATAAAATACATGACTAATTCTTCTGTCAAATATGCTTTAATGAATACTTTGAGAATTATTCCTGTTGTGCTTCATACTGTTTTCTGAACACTATGGTCTCTCCTCCAAGTCTACCCAATAGGAAAGCCTCATTCATATCTATTTTTTCATTTAAAATTTTATTTAATTATTTAAAGTATTTAATTAATAAAGATTAAATATATTCAATGTAGACAATGTCATGATTTGATATACATGTACATTGGTGAATATAATCAAATTAATTTAAAACATCCATCACCATTTATGTGGTACATTAAATCCCTAGAATTTGTTCATTTTATAACTGAAACTTTGTACCCTTTGACCCAAATCTCCCCATCTCCTACCCCAGTGCCTGGTAACAAACATTCTACACTTTGCTCTTATAAATTCAACTTTTTTAGATTCCACATGTAAATGAAATCATACAGTTTTTGTTTATCTGTGTCTGATTTATTTCACTTAGTATAATGCCTCTCTGTTTCATCCATGTTTTTGCAACTGGCAGAATTTCTTTCTTTTTTAAAGCTAACTAGCTTTCCATTGTATATAGGTGCCATAAATTCTTTTTCCATTCCTTATGGAAAGACACTTGCTTCTGTATCTTGGTTTATTGTGAATAATACTGCAACAAAGTTTACCAAGGAGGCTAAAGATCCGCATACTGAAAACTATAAAACATTGATTTAAAAAAAAACAACAACTAAAGAACATGCAAAGGAGTAGGAAGATGTCTCATGTTTATGGGTTGAAAGAATTAATATTGTGAAATGTCCACACTACCCAAATAGATACACAGATTTAGTACTACTGTGGTGTCTGATCCTGTCAGATCTCAGAAGCTAAGCAGGGTTGCACTTGGTTAGTACTTGGATGGGAGATATCCTGGGAACACCAGCTGCTGTAGGCTTGGGAGAAGGACCCAGCAACCCACTCCCAAAAAACAATCAGTCATTGAAAACCCTATGAATAGCAGAGAAGCACTAACAATAATGTTCCACCAATAGTGTACATAAGGTTGCTATGAGTTGGACACCGACTTGACGACTCCTAACAACCACATATCAAAATTCCAATGACATTTTTCAGAAAATAGAAAAAAAAAATAATTGTAAAATTCTTATGAAAACACAAAAGACCCCAAATAGCCAAAGTGATTTAGAGAAAAAATAACAAAACTAGAAGCTTTATGCTCTCTAATTTCAGACTAAGTTACAAAGCTGTGTCAATCAGAACAATATGATACTGGCATAAATACAGGCACATAGAATAGTGGGACAAAACATACGGTACAGAAATAAACCTACATGTGAACTGTTAGCTAATATTTGACAAGGGCACCATGAATACACACTGAATGCCTTAATCTGCTTTTGTCTGATGCTATAACAGAGTACCTGAGCCTGGGAAATTTCTGAAGAATGGAGATTTATTTAGATCATAGTTATGGAGGGTGAAATTCCAAGATCAGGTGGTCATATCTGGAGATGGCCTAGGGCTTCACATAACATGGCAGAAAAGCAGAAAGGCAAATGAGTGCCCGCAGAAGAGACACAATACAAGGAGGGGTCTTGATTGATAATAATCTGCTCAGGCAGTAATTAACCCATTTCTATGAAAAAGGAATTAATCCACTCATGAGGGTGGTCCCCTCATCCCCTAATTGTCTCTTTAAGATCCCACTACCATTCAGCGGTGCTACATTAGGATCTAATTTTCTAACACATTAATTCTTTGGGACATATTCATATCATAGAAATGGGGAAAGGAAAATTGCTTGAATAAATGGTGTTGGTAAAACTGGATATTCACATGCAAAACAATGAAATCTAACCTTGTCTTATGTTATATACAAGGATTAAGTTGGACTGTATTAAAGACTGAAATGTAAGATTTGAATCTGTAAAAGTCCCAGAAGAGAACATAAGGTGAAGTCTCCTTGACATTGACCTTGGCAAAGATTTATTGGACATGATACCAAAAGCACAAAACAAAATCAGAAATAAACAAGAGATAGTACAGTAGATCAACAACCTCTCCACAGCAAAGGAAAAAAAAAAAAACAACACAATGAAAAGGCAATCTATGAAATGGAAGAAAATGTAGGCATATCTATGTCAGATAGCATTTAAAGGCCTCACTTCAGAAGCAGTGTGTTCAGCGTTGGAGAAGTACAACTAGAGGAAGAAGTCCATGGTCTTGGCGTACAGATCAGGCTTCTATCAGGGAACAAGGGGAACACAACTGGACTCTAAAATAATGGCAAGTGCTAGTCTTTCTAGCCCTTAAAACACCTCTCACATAGTAAATTAAAATATTGCTTCTAGTTTATAAAATATCAGGATACTTTGTTGTTGTTGTTGTTGTTAGGTGCCCTCGAGTCGGTATCCGACTCATAGCGACCCTCTGTACAACAGGGGAAACACTGTTGTCAGTGCTTCTCTGCTGTGCATAGGGTTTTCAATGGCAGATTGATTTTTGGGAGGGGCTTGCCAGGTCCTTCTCCCAAGCCTACAACTTCTGGTATTCCCAGGCGGTCTCCCATCCAGGTACTAACCAGGCCTGACCCTGCTTAGCTTCCGAAATCTGATGGGATCGAATGCCACAGGGCTACAGCTGTAGGCGGCAGGATACTTTAGGGAACCTTTTTCTTCTTAACATAGGAGAAGTTTATCAACTACTAAAAATTAAATAATGATATCATATTTTATTTTTAAAATGTTTTAAAGTATTTTAAGAAATTGGCACATGGAAAAATAGTTATAATCATCCATGGTTCTACTACCCAAATGATCTCTATTAAATTAAAGAATAGTAATACATACAAATGTTCAAACAATTAAGCAGTACCAAAGTGTATAAAATGAAAATAAAGATCTCCCCTCTTCTTTTTTACCTTTAAATGATCTTTTCTAATGATAGCCCAGGTTAACAGTTGTATATGTAAACTTACAGAAATCAAGAGCTTAAATGTTTTCTGACACATGCACCTATACATGCATGTATGGATATTTGTGTGCCAATATATTCATAGAGGTCTATATCATAGGAACTAATATCCACATCTTCCTAGTTTTTCACTTGTCTAAGTGAATATATCCTGGAGATCTTAGCATATACATCTACTTCATTGTTTTTAAGTTCAGAATTATTCCCCTAATTAGTTTCATTTTCCCTCCTGACGGACATTTTTATTTTTCCATTTTCCATTTTTGCACTTGTAAGAATGTCTTATAATCATACACACAATTTTCTGGGTCAGTGTATGTGTTTTTTATAGCAATTTTTGAAAGACTATAGCTGAACTTCACCTCAAAAATGTGTATCCATTTACTTTACCATCAAAAGACTTTACCATCAACTTTCAGTGCTGCCAAATATTTGGTAAAATTGTTAGGTAAAAATGTCATCTTACTTTACTTTGCATTCCTCTTTATTATGAGTGAGATTTAAAAATACTGTATTTCTATTCATTATACTTCAGTTTTTGATAAGATCCTTTGCCCATTTTTCAACATCAATAAGGGTATTTACTTAAAAAGCATGCAAGCAAAAAAATTACAATAATATTATTATATGTAATTATTTCTTATTAATATTTATAGGCATTTTCTATATTAAAGAAATTTTTTCTTTCTGTGAAATAAACATTTTTCCATGAACTGACTATGTGACTTTATGATGTATGTTTCTGTGCAGAAATTTTTAACGTTTATGTACTTAAATATATTAATCTTTAGTTTCGTGATTTCTGTGCTGTCTTATTTCAAAAAGCCTTTTACTAATCAAAGATTATACATTCAACAATTCCTTTTCATAATATTTTAATGAATTCACTATATTTACACCTGCAGCCATAGCCCTGTGGCATCCAATCCCGTCAGATCTCGGAAGCTAAGCAGGGTTGGGCCTGGTTAGTACTTGGATGGGAGACCGCCAGGGAACACCAGATACTGTAGGCTTGGGAGAAGGACCTGGCAACCCCCTCCCAAAAATCAATCTGCCATTGAAAACCCTATGAACAGCAGAGAAGCACTGACAATAGCGTTTCACCTGTTGTATACAGGGTCGCTATAAGTCGGATACCTACTCGAAGGCACCTAACTACAACAACAATTTATATTTAAATCTCTGACTTATCTGGAATTTATTTTGATTTGGGAGTTTTCTGTCACATTTATTGTATTATCTATCTATTAGTACTGGTTTGAAATGGCATCTGTATCATATAATTTCCCATTTATCTCCAGGAGTCTTCCATTGATGTGTCCGTCTATTTTTTTCTTATCTAATTGCATTGGTAAATCTCCTCCAATGAAATATTAAGTGTAAGGGAATGGAGATCTTTTATGCCTTGTTTGTAGTTATATGCACACCACTTAAAACAGTGCCTGGCACATAGTAGATATTCAAAATGCTATGTGTAGTTACAAATGGTAGAAATTGCTGTTTCATGATGCTTTTACTTTAGATAAAATATATTGTCTCCATACAAAAATGGGGAAATTAATATACTGACACATCTTCCCAGCTCCATCCCTAACCTCCTGAATTCCTGTTGCTCGTTCAGCACTTTGATGTTTTAAAAATTAGAATATGATCCTTCCAATATCATATTTCCCACATGGAGTTTATTTTAGTTCTGTGTATAAATGACTTCAGTCTACACATTTGCAGTCTTATCGTGGTTTCTCCTGATGGAGGAGATTTTATAAAAAAGAAATAGGTTTCATGAAGTTTATTTTTTCATATATAATAAAGTAACATTCATATAATGCTTTCAATATGCCATGCAGTATTCTAAGTTCTTTACAAAATATTAAGTAGCTTAGTTATAAAAAGTTATAGCTTTGAATTTTTGCAGCTAATTAAATTGGCATTAAATGTATATGGTCTCTTGGCTTGGTTTAGGACTTTTACATCAGCCTCTTTATCAAATAATGTGAAGACATTGTTCTACTACCTCTGGCAATAGACATTGCTGTGTAGGATCCTATAGTCAACCTGCTTTTTCTACCTATATTCCTAAGAAAATCAGCTTACTGTTTGAAGTTATAATTTTAATAAAACATATCTGTGCTGGCCACCATTTATTAGTCTGCTTTAGAAGACATGGCTAACACATTTAATATATTTGTTACTTTAAGCCATTTTCATTCAGATAATAACATTTTCTTGTATTATATATTGTAATCCCCTCCTCTCTTCCATTCATTAGGATGATTTATCAGATTCTTTATAAGGATATTTCTTCACATAGTCACTGGACTTCCCTCACACCCTCTGAATGCACATTTCTCCAAACTGGAGAAATATGTTCACTCACAATCTTTTTATCAGCTGTTAGAGTAGAAGTGAAAGATGCATTTGGGAGGTGGTAAGGGAAATACCAGAGTCTCTAGCTCCTCTCTGATCTGCCTCTCTTCTCAGGATTGTCTATTTGAGTGGTGTGTCCTTTCCTATACTTGATCCCAAGTGTTATATTTCTTTTTCCTTTCTTTTTTCTTGTACTTTTCCTTTAAAAAAAAAAAACCTTGCTATTGTTTCCTCTGCCATTTTCCCCCAGCCTATGCATATCTGTTATTTCCCAAGCAGTATTCCATGTGATTTAAGTGCCTCATTTAAAAGACGTCACCTGCAAAAGTAGTCTTAAGATCCCACAATGTTCTTTGACAAGTGACTTCCTCAAGGCCACCAGATGATTATGCTAGAGGTAGGACTTGGTACTTTCCTTAGGGACAGTGGCAAGAGAAATAATGAGCTGTTAAGAGTAATAGAGACAGACAATAACATAAATTATAGCCATGTTTATTGAGCACTGGCACTGTGCCAATTATTCTGAATGTAAATAACACATATGATCTTTTCAAAAATGCTCTAACATAGGCACTTTTATTATCTCCATGTTATAAAGGAAACATAAAAGGCACAGGATGGCCAAGTAATATATACAAAGCCACTCAGCTCCAAGTAGTAGAAATGGAATTCAAATCTTGCCAGTCCAGTCCAGATGTGGTAGCCCTATCTCTTACCTTCCACTGTCTGAGCTGCATTGTGCTTTTTATAAAACACAAGCAGAATTTAAAAGGAGTGTAGCTTCCCTAGGAAGGCTGAGATAGCTTTCTAAATAAGTTTTTTGCCTATTCCATACATTCATTCAGATATTCCATTCATAGTCTTCCCAATGATTGGGTTTATTCAAGTTCTTGCTGAAATGATTGGCTGCTTTGACTTTCTACAGACCTGCTCTTAATTGATAAAAATAATTTCATTAATATCCCCATTAGCAGTTGTCTTCACATTTAGAAGTTATTATAGAGAAGGTAACAGTGAACTGTTGTTTAGCAATGACTGTTTTTTGTTTACTTATACATTGGTGTGAGAGGAAAGGACAAAATTGACAGCCAGCCACATAATTAGAATTAACCTTGGCCATGAAGGTGCAACAGATGAATCTGCCTATCATTCCAATATTTGTCTACGTGTGGAATTCCTGTCTCAGACCACAACACAGAAGGAAATGTTCCTCCTTTGAAATTTTCCTCTATGTACCAAATTGTTCCCTTGAGACATATCATAAAGAAATGCCATTGAGCACTCTAATTGTGGTATTCACCAGAGCCATTTTTTTAAAAAGTAACATTGGTTAAAAACTCAGATTTTAATCAAAAACAGAATTCTGATGAGTAGAGTAATTTTCAAATAGGTTTTGTCTTAAATTTTTTTAGTAGTCACTAGCCCCATATATTGAACCTGTATTCAAAATATTTGAACAAAATAAGTTCAACACTTTGCAGTTAAGTTGAAATAGAAAAAGTGTGTTTTTCTCTGAGATCAAAACATACACACACACACACACACACACACACACACCAACATCACCTTGCCAAAATGCTTTTTTTTTCTCTCTCTCTATTGAGTATTACTCAAAAGTATCTGAAAGCTTAAGATCCAAACTTGGCAGTTGTGTAATCCTCCCAAAGGAGGAAATTCCAGGGAATTTAAAGAAAATTGGCTTAGCAATGTGTTTTGAATATAGGCAACAGAACCTTTTCTATTTGGGTACAAGTACATCAATGAAACTTGAGTCAGTGGAAGTCTTGTCTGATGCCATTTAGAAGGTTGTCAGAGTAAAGGGAGGCATTTAGAAGAATACCAGTTGGAATAGAACTCTGCCTTCAGGAAAGACTACATTTCCTTCCATTTCCTGCTATAGATAAATGAGAACCAAATATAGGAAACCATAAGGTCATTTCAGCAAATAAAAAACAATGCACTATTCTGGGTATCATATATTGTGGTTATTGCTGCTAGTATTTTGCCTTCTGTGATGAGTTCAAAGCACCATTGCAAATTCTTTGACACTTTGCCACTCATTGTACACTCCGGCATCTGAGTGGGCTTGTCACTGCTGCAACTGATTATAGATTATAGCGGATATTACACTAGGTACCTTCTGAGGCCACATCATAAAAGGCAAGGCAGGTTCCACCTTGTTCACTGGAATGCTTACTTGTGGAGTTTTGAGCTGCTATCCAATAGCCCAGACTACTTGGAAGCTGCTATATTGAAGGGAACATCACAGCTTACTGATTAATAATAAAGACTCTAAGCCAGATACCTAGTAATCCCAGCACTGAGGAGGCTGAGGCAGGAGGATGGTGAGTTCAAGGCCAGCCTGGGGCTACATAGCGAGACCTTTCCTCAAAAAAAAAAAAAAGTTCTAGTTCTACTAATTGACCAATTGCTCTTCAAGGCTATTACTTCACCTCTCTCTGCATCAGTTTGGTCACCTATGAACTTGTGAGAAATAAAAGCTCCTCATACCTTTACCTTACACTTATTCAATGTGTCATTGTACTAATATTCATTAAGTGCTTAGAATTATAAAGTGTTGGCTGCCAGGAAATAATAGCCACTATGGAAGTACCTGTTACATAAAAAGTGGGTGTCCTTTTAGATGTGCCACATAGGTTTAAAAGAAGATTGCACTCAGTATAGTTTGGAATCAAGTCATTTGATTTTGGATTGCAGAGAACAGATCCCCATGGTAGCCAGCAAAAGAAAAGGTTGTTAAAACTCTGATGAACTTGAGCAGTTCAGACTAAAGAAAACTCTAGTGTCCAAAAAGCAAGGATGTTTCTAAAATACCTGTTTTCCCTGTGTTTCCTTTTCTATATTCCTGATGTTTTTCTTATTTCCATCATCAAGCCAAGTATTTCCCTATTCATGTCCTAGCATTGAGTAAGATATTTGAACTTACAAAATTTATAAGTCTAAAATAGTTACCAGCATGTACTCTGCCACCCCCCAGCTTGCCTCATCCTCTAAGGGATTAGGTTATAAAAATAAATGAAATCATCATTCCTGTTTACTGGTTAATCCTAATGCTAAAATAAAAGGGAGAGGGGACAGCAAAGAACATTTGAAGAAAAACAGAGATATACAGGTGCAGAGATACCTAACTAGGTAAATTATTGACAAACACATCACAACTTGATAATATGTAATTGTCCTTCATTTAATTTTTAAAAGAAAAAGAACAAATCATGGAGCTAAAATTTGCTAGTCAAAAGTCCACTTAAGATATAGCTGAATTAGCTAATGCAAATATACAAATATTAACATCTTCTGACATAATCAACATACTGATCATTTGCCAGCTTTTAGTACTTCCCATGTTCTGTGCTGGACACCTCTTTCCCAGACTCCCTTTCTCCTTGGCTGCCTGGTAGATTCAGCCAGAGGGAGGTCCTGATGGAAGACTCCAGGGTGGGAAATGGAAAAGCCAAAGTATTTCTCCCCTACTCTCTGTATGCCAGAATACATCTCCAGTTGTCTGTCTCCTCTGTGATTCAATTTTCACTGGGAATACCTCACCATGGTTGTAGCTTCCAGTAGACTCACTCAAATTCTGGCCTGGTAACACTTCATCGTGTTAACCTTGGAGGTAATAGCTGATTCTTGCTGATAATAACCTCTGAGTTGCCTCATTGGCCCCTCCATGGCACCTTATCTCCTCCTCATTTCTGTCAAGTCCCTCTATTAAATTCTTTCTGCTTGATATACTTGGAGTAATTGCAGTTTTTTTCTGACTTGACACTCACAGATACTCCATAAGTGGTTCTTTATTGTTTCTAATCTAAAATGTAAAGAAGTAGTATTGTTTAGTTAAGCTGATATTCTACAGACAAAATGTACCATTTACTATATTAAGGATTTTATGACAGTCATACTATGTGATAACAGGACCATGTGTTTTATATACAGAGGAGTCATTCCTATTGCTCATTTAGTGTACATCAGAACTGAGTTGCTCAACATAGCAATTTCTCAGGTGAAATCAAATCCTTATGGGCGCCTCACTGTGAGTTCTCTATTATCGTCATAACAACCGTGCAGCATGTCAGACTCATGCATGGCATGCAATGCCTGAAAACTCTTCACTCGCTTGAAGAAGGTACTCTCACTATCATGATTAAACAAATCTTTAGTCTTTACATTGGTGATTCGTTTCCTCAAATAACATTTTTATTGACCCTCAAGACTACCAAGACCTGGTAGCAATCACTCCCCATAAATGATTTTATTTGCTTGCATGACATCCATTTGGGTTGTTATTGTTGTTAGGTGCTGTTGAGTCAGTATCCAACTCATAGCGACCCTCACAGGGTTTTCAATGGCTGGCTGTTTCAGGATTGCCTTGGGAGTGGATTGCCAGTTCCTTCTCCCATTTTTGCGGTGCTGGGAATTGAACTCAGGACTCAGAGACTGCAGCGCAGTTCTCTACCAACTGAGCTAAATCCCATCCCTCCATTTGGGTACCTGGATAAATAACTTGGACATCCAGCTCCATCAGGTAAAGTCACTGTGCCCATAGTGATCTACATGTCAACAGACAAGCTGGGATCCCACAGTCAGAACTGACTGTTTGCACAGCAGCTTTATTGCAGCTGCAGACTTAGCACATATGAAAAGCTTTTCTGTACTCAGTTTTTGGATAAAGCAGATTGCATCACCAGGAATTCCTGTCTTCTAACACATAGTGACCAAAACGCCTTAAAAAGCATTTGCCTTTTTATTTTCAGGTCAATAACGTAATGCTTTCTGTTCATTATGAAACCAGATTTTTAAAAAAAATTCTTTTTTAAACTAAAAGGAAAAATATAAAATAATATTTCCAATTCGGTGACTCTGGTATATTCTTTGCACAGGTAGTCAGTTGGCTCAACTTAGTATAAATGACGGGGCAATGTCTACCTTTAAGTAAGGGAGAATTTCCAAGGTCTAGCATCTGGCAATAGAAGTTGTTGTCAGGGGAAGGAACTTGTGTATCCTTCCATGAGGTACATGCTCTTGGAGAGGGCAGGAAATTGGCCCCATGCAAAGTTGAGGACAGTATCCTCTTAGCAAGGAGAGGTCAGGAGCCAAAAGTTCAAAGCTAACACATTTTAGTTGAAAACACTGACATCAGGAGCTTTGAGAAACAGACGTAGCAAACAGGATGCAAACTATCTCAGAAAGCTGACGGATCTGAGTCCAGCTAGCAGGCCACATCAGAACCACATATCCTCCATAAAAAATGCAGAGAAGGAGATAGTTATAAGCTGTAGGTAGACAGAGCTGAGAAGGAGCTAACCTCAGTGCTGCCTTGGAAGGGGGACGCTTCCTTGCTCGCCCCTCTCCCAGCTTCAGAGTTATCTTGTTTCCTTAAAACGCTCAGGTAGCATAAGGTTGTAAAATGCCCCTTTAGGAACAAGAGCCATGAGGCTGCTTTGAAATGCCTCAAAATACTGGAGGACATCTTCTGGAATTCACAATTTCCTATGCTGATTCCTTGATTGAGGAGCCTTCATTCAACAATTTAGATGAGTTTTCAAAACTGACCAATGAATTGAACAAACCTAAAATTTTTCCCTGTTGTTGTTGTTAGGTGCCGTCGAGTCATGTCTGACTTATAGCGACCCTTATAGGGTTTTCAATGGCTGATTATTTCGGGATTGCCTTGGGAGTGGATTGCCATGTCCTTCTCCCAAAATTTTTTCTCTAGCATTTAGTAAACATTTTATTGCTATCAATGAGATTCAAGTGAGTACTTACAAATCAACTTGCACACTTAGCAAAGAGCCACCTAGGACATGCTGAAAGATCATTTGAGTCAGAGGTTTTACATTTCTATGCCTAAATGATTTTGTTTGTTTGTTTGTTTGTTTGTTAGGTACCTTCAAGTTGGGTCTGACTCATAGTGATCCTATGTACAACAGAATGAAACACTACCCAACACTGTGCCACAAACACAATCTTTATGCTTCAGTCTGTTGTTTTAGCCACTATGCTTCTTCTCATTTTGAGTTGTGCCACATCAGCAAACCTAGGTGCCAGGGGCTTATCTCTATTCCCATCATTAAAGTCAACTCTACTTTGAGGTGGTGACTCTTCCCCAGTCAATTCTTAAATGCCTTTTAGCCTAGCAGACTCATTTTCTGGCACTATATTTGACGTGCTTCTCTGCTATTCATAGGGTATTCAATGGCTAATTGTTTTGGGAGTAGGCTGCTGGGTCCTTCTCCCTAGTCTGTCATGGTCTGGAAACTCAGTTGAAACTTGTCCACCCTGGGCAGTCCTGCTGATATCTGAGACAATGGTGGTATAGCTTTTAGCATCAGCATTAGAGCAACATACAAGACCCCACAGCATGATAAGCTGACAGACACATGGAAGAAATGACTTTGAATCAAGGATAAATTAGGGTTTGGTGAAATAGGAATGTTTGATGGGGATATTTACATACTCTAGTAGCAAAATGGACAAATAAGGAGCTGGATCATCTATATATAGACTGAATGTCAAGGAAGGACATGTTTAGGCAACCAGGCAGAGTGTGTGTAAGGATACATGTGTGTAACAGTGAGAGTGTCCCTGCAAAAGGAAGAGGTGGCTTTGAGGGGTAAGGAAAAAGAGAATCAGGAGCTAAGACTGTCTCAGAAAGCAGTTGAGAAGGTTTTTTTTGGTGGTTTCTATACCATGCCACAGTTCCTGTTCTATTATTATTGTAAAAGAATCAGAGAAACCGTCTCTCTTCTCATTTCCTACAAAACTTTGCCCAGGGACCTTGTACTCAAGTTCTGATCACATCCAACAGCTGATAACTTGGTGGCTAGTGGGTGACATATAGTCTTAAAAGTTTCCGATATGGCCTGCAAAGGACTTTTTTACTTTTTCAAATTTGTTGTCAATTTATAAAATTTAGAGAGTTTTCGTAAAAACCTACAAGTGTTGCTTTTTTTTGAAGAGAAAATATTCAATAACCACAGGTCTCCATCCATGTGCTAGACCAAAGCAGAGGGATGTCCTGCCTGCATGAGATATGGGCTTCCCCACTTTCCACAGGCCCCACCACTCCCTGTTGTATTCCTGACTTCAGTTGTCATCATCATCACACTCATAATGCTTTTTCATAATGTAGAATAAGTTAAAAGTAAAATATTCCTTGTACCAACCATTGCTATCAAATGTACACAACAGGGATAGACCTAGAGCTTCTGTGCAAATCAAAACTGATTTCTTACACCTATTTTATTTCACT
Organism: Pedetes capensis; assembly: GCA_007922755.1. Taxonomy (NCBI): domain Eukaryota; kingdom Metazoa; phylum Chordata; class Mammalia; order Rodentia; family Pedetidae; genus Pedetes; species Pedetes capensis. Next base: position 50,786 of record VMDO01005403.1, on the reverse strand, counting down.
CATGTACATTACCTGCAAGGTTGGTACGGGCATTTGAGTTTGAAAGCCCCAAACTTGCTTGTGGTAGAACAGTGTGAATGGCATGTTTAGGAAACACCATCACTTTCATCTTTTTTCCACAGATGGCCATGTCGATATGCACATCAAAAATGCAGCCATCAACCCAGCTCAAGAACCTACCTGCTCAGATCATTGGGATTTACTTGACACATCAAATTATCTTTACCATTTTTATAAGAAATCATCACTGGAAATAGATTTTAAAGGTTAAATGATATTATCTTTATTAACTATGTAAATAGCTACAGAATTTTGTATAAACAGTGAGTTAGAGAAAGTCAATGACCTCTTAGAATCTGGCAAGTTTAGAGAGAGGCAGATTAGAAGGTAAGCAGTGCCCATCAGGCAAGACTTGTGAACAAACAGGGGCATGGTTTGCTTCAGTAGAATGAGATTTATTAAGTGACTCTGCCTGAATTATGAAACCCTTCTTTAAAACACACACACACACACACACACACACACACACACACAGATGGAAACACTGTACTGTGGAACTCTAAATGTGAACATTTCAAGTTCCTGTGGATTTTTTAAAAAATAGACTCCAGAGCTAATTTTAAAAGGAAAAGAATGAGCCTGGCATGGTGGCACATACCTGTAATCCCAGCAACTCAACAGGCACAGGCAAGAGGATGACAAATTCAAGGCCAGAGGCAGCTTGAGTAACTTAGCAAGACTGTGACTCAAAATAAAACAAAATCATATAAGAAAAATGGTCTGGGGGGTATAGTCCAGTGGTAGAACCCTTGCAAAGTATATGGGAGGCCCTGGGTTTAACTCCCAGTACTGAAAAAAAAAAAGAGAGAGGAATGCTATTAGAGCTGAACAGTTAAGACCCTTAAATATGAAACACACTCATGCATGGACCACAGAAATGACATCTAGAAAGAGACATATAGTTTCAAAGGAAAGAAAAATAAAGCCAAACACTGAATGAGGTCATGAATGGGATAATATAAGTCAATCAAGTAAATTGGCACTTTTCTCCTTGGGATGTGGGGGGGTCTCTAAAAGTACGAGATAGTGGGCTCTATGCCAACCTCAGATTTAGACTTTGTTTCCAATACATCATATAATGTCGAAAGCATAATTTAATCCCAAGAATCAAGCCCACTTCCTCATACGGAAATACTTCCCCCAATCTTAACAATTCTAGTTTCCCATATTTTCTTGCTTAGATCATTTATAACTAGGGTCTCCAACCCCTGGGCTACAAAGCAGTACTGGTATGAACTGATGCTCATACTGATGAATGAGTAATGAATGAGTGAAACTCTGGTCTATGGCCTTTGGGTAATTCCAGCGGTGTAAACAAAAATGCTCAGGCCAAGATATTGACTCTACATCGCCAAGTATGAAGCTGGGGAAAGATCTACACAATCAGCTTTCAGGTTGTTATGAGTAGGTATGAACCTACTCCTGTGTACTACTCAGTGGAAGACTCAAGGAAATGGGTTTTGTCTAACCAAAATGCCATCAGCTGTCTTGTGAAGGAGAGAGTCAATCATTACTATAAGTAAACAGAGGTGAAGAAGCTGTCATGGGCCTCACTGAGTGAATTCTTCAGCTTGATAGTACCTGAGTTGACATCTGAAGTCATATCAAACTAATGTCAAATGATTTGGTTCAAGGTTACCTAAAGTCTAGGTGAGAGGAAACAGAGAAATGTTACATAGGTTCCAGGTGAAAAGGAAAGTCAAGAAAGAGAAGAAGAAAATAAACTCAGACAAATCTAAGTTTCCTGATGCCTTCTTCACAGGGCTATGTGACCTTGAATAAGATATGAAACCTCTCAGCCTTTATTTTCTCATCTCTGTAAAATAGAGGTAATAATTCATCTTCTTCTTGTTACATGATTAAATGACAGAACTTAGAAAGGTCATCAAATGTATTTACCATGCCTCTCATTCTAATATTTTCTTTCCTTAGTCTGCTATCTGTCTAAAGAGCAAGCATCTATATAGGAATCAATTTGTAAATAAATCTGCTTACAGGATTAACATCCAAAATTCCTATTTCATGGTCTGATCTGTGATATTAAAAATATATGTAATATATTGAGCTGTATTATGATGTGGTTCCACTGAAATTGGCTAGAAAATAAAAAGAAAGAGAAAAGGAAGTCTACTGGAATCTTGACCACTGAATCTAACTAAAGGCCAGGGAACCATTTTGAGATACTCACATCAGAAGTCTAGCCAGCTGGAAAGTATTTTGTAACCTTGCCTCCAGTGTAGCACTATCAGAGGAAACAAACTAATGATCTGCCAAATGGGTTTTGGACACACAAACCTGTACTGGCACAGCACAGCCATGTTCAAGAAGAATAAAAATAGACACCACCTTTCTAAGGTTTGTGTTACTTTAAGGGGAAAATTCAATATGTGACTATCAAGCTTGCCTGGCCATTGAAAAAGGTGGCCAAGCTAGGTGCAGTGGTGCACACCTTTAATCTCAGTGATTCGGGAGACAAAGGCTGTACGATCGCAAGTTCCAGGCCAGAAGCAGCCTTTGTAACTTGCCAAGACTCTGTCTCAAAAAATACAAAGTAAAAAATGGGCTGGGGATATGACTCAGTGGTTAAGTGCTTGCAAAAGACATGCATAGGGCCTGGGTTCAATGCCCCAGCACCGCAAAAGAAAAAAAAATAAAGGTGGCCAAAAACCTGCAAAGAGGAATAAGAAATCCCTATCACAAATTCCAGGCTGGGATTTAGCTCAGTTGGTAGAGCGCCCTTCTGCAGTCTCTGAGGTCCTGAATTTGATTCCCAGCACCACAAACATGGGAGAAGGATATGGCAATCCACTCCCAAAGTAATCCCAAAACAATGAGCCATTGAAAATCCTATAAGGGTTGCTAGGAGTCAGACATGACTCGAGGGCACCTAACAACAACATCACAAATTCCTCCTGTCATTTGCTTTTCCAGGAGTCCTTCTCAAAACAGAGGTATCTGACTTATAATCATATACTTAATAACAGAGATGGATGTCACTTGCCTCAGCTGCACTTCAGGTATCTCCTTCTTGTCACAGCGGGGCAGCCAGAGGAAACAACGGAGGTTAACTGCAAAGCTATAGACTAGCCATGTGTCAAAGAAGGTGTGGTCACCAAGGACCCTAATTAGACTTCAGAAGAGACATTCACCTCAATTTTATTTCTAAAAACTTTGCGTTTGAAAGAAATATTATATTTATTTCAAAAGTCATTACCTAATGTAAGATACTGCTTGATTTCAGAAAGGCTAACAAAGCTGACTTGGCCACTGCAGGAGCAGACTAAAGGTCTACTAAGCACTTGGGGTTTTATCTTCGTACAAGACTGAGAGGCTGAGAGAAATTTCCAGAAAAGAAGAGCATGGAGAAAGAAGTTGACTTTCTCAGCATCTACAATGTGCCAGACACTTTGCTATGGTATCTTGTGAATTCTCACTACAACTCTATTTCCCTTTTCTTGTACATGTAAAAATGGAGACTGAGTTACAAAGTAACTTCTTAAGATTATGAAGTACCACACTTGCAAGTGTGAAATTCAAACTCAGGTCAAACTCTAAAAACATTTTTTTTTTACCACATTACTCAACTCCCTACCCTATTTGACCTCTTAAGTGGTTTTAGTCATTGTCAAACATGTAATATAAAGCTAATGGACATCAGAATGATTGGGCAAAAGTAACAAGGTTTATTCCAATTGGGGCATAGCCCATGTCCATCTGAATTGAGCTCAGTGGGTTTGTGTGTGTATAAAGAGCTTACAGAGCTATATTCTTCTTTCAGGGGACTCTGCCTGCAGGTGGAAAGAGAGAATAACACAGAAGGAACTCTTAGATTATACCACTACCCAGCAGCTAATAGAGCAATTGGAACCCTCATATATTACTGAAAGGAGCACAAGTGGGGTGTCTCTATCTGTAGTTCAACAAGAGCTCAACACAATGAAAGTCCATGGAGGTGGGTGGAAGAGATGTTCTGGGAGTAGCAGCACAGGGAAGACTTGATGGTCAAGTTAGTTCTTGTTAGGTTAAGGGATGATTGGAAATTAACTAAAGCACAGAAATGAAAACTAATGTGGGAGATGCACAGGAAAATTACAGTGCAATTTCACTACATGATGTCCAGAAGAACAAGAGTAAACACTGTGAATATCAAGCACTGACAATCATGTGGAGCAACTGAAACCCTCATATATTACTGAAAGGAGCACAAATTGGTTATGGCCACTTTGGAAAACTATTTACCAGTATTTACTAAAACTAATTACATACACACCCTGTGTACAGCAATTTCTTTCCTAGGAATAAGACAGAATATATATGTGTGTGTGTGTGTGTGTGTGTGTATTTTTTTTCAGCAAATATATGTAATAGAATGTTCATAATAGCACATTCACAAAAACTCAACTAGAAAGTACCCTAATCCCCATCAACAGCAGAATGGATATATAACTTTGTTATAAATTGGGGTATTAATTGTTGTTGTTGTTAGGTGCCATTGAGTTGGTGTTTGACGCATAGCAACCCTATGTACAACAGACGAAACACTATTGTCGTGCTTCTCTGCTATTCATAGGGTTTTCAATGGCTGATCATGTTTTTGGAGTGGGTTGCTGGGTCCTTCTTCCAAGCCTACAGCACCTGGTATCCTCAGTACTAACCAGGCCTGACCCTGCTTAGCTTCTTAGATCTGACGGGATCAGAGGCCACAGTAGTATGGCCGCAGGCAAGGTATTAATAGCAAAGAGAAAAAAAAAATCTAAAACTACACGTGAAAACAAGGATGAATCTCTCAAACATAGTATTGGGTGAAAGAAGCCAAGCACAAAAGAATATGTTCCATGACTCTATTCATAGAGTAAAAAAACAAATTAAAACAGATGATATATTAAAACCATATTAAATTAATCTATAGTATCAAAATTTAGGATAACAGAGCCAGGTGTGGTGGCGCACACCTGTAATCCCAGCGGCTCATGAGGCAGAGGCAATAGGATTCCCAAGTTCGAGACCAGAGGCAACCTGCATAACTTAGTGAGACCCTGTCTCAAAAAGTAAAAAAATGGGCTGAGGGTGCAGCTCAGTGGTCCAGCACTTGCAGAGCAAGCAAGCACAAGGCCCTGGTTTCAACCCCTAGTACCGAAAAAAAAAAATTAGGATAACAGTTATCCTGGGGAAGATGGTGCTAGAAGAGTGTACTAAGGTTGTTTCTGGGGTACAGTTGATATTCTGTTTCATAATCTAGGTCCTTCCTATACAGATATATTAAATTTGGGAAAATTCACCAAGATCTACTCTGACAACAAGTGTAATTCTTCATCTGTAGATGATACATCAATAAAAGTTCATAAAACTAACATATGTAGGTGATAATGTGGACAAGAATGGATTTCTCTCTAATCCTCATTCGTGTTCAATTGTTCTTGTTAAATAGGAAGGGAGGATGTCTTCACCTAAAGATATTCTCTGATTTTCCAATCCCCACAGCCATGATATACATGGTGGGTTCCTAAAAATCTACCATGCCACCAGGCAAATATGTATAGGTATACACGAGAAGCAAAGTAGCTTTTTCTTCTCCACCTCCTGCCTTCTTCTTCCACAACTGTAGCCCCAAATCAGCCTCCTGCAAAATATTAGTTAGCCTCCTAAGTCAATATATCTTGATCTGAAATCTAGTGGGAAGAAATGTTTGCTTTTGTATCTGGGTTCAAAGTACAGACTGCAGTAGCTGGCTTTTAAGTTCATGTTTTAGGCTTAATTTTCTTGCTTAAAATGAAAGGAGGAATACATTAAGAACGAGAAAGAAAAAAATCATGATTGATGAACTGGCTTATATGACTAGAGTTCCTTTAGCAACAAAATATTTGGTACATTCCCCTATTATTGAAATCAAGCAATATGCCTGGATCTAAATGACACAAAATGGTTTGAATTAGAGTCAAATAATTGCCATTTGGAGTGAACATAAACTTTTTTCAGGGGGGTGGTGAATGGGGATAAAAAATAACTAATAAACTCTGAAGCAAAGCTTACATCTAAGACTTAAGCTTCAAAGCTCTATTTTTTTTTTAAAGGAGCATTTTTTCCCCCGTTAAGAGAGAGTGAGAGAGAGATGCATACAAGCAGGAGGAGTGGTTTTCCCAAGCTGATTTTTCTTAAGGGGTGACCCAGCCTGGGTCGGAATGTGACCATGTGACCAGTCCAGACCGTGGCAGCAACACAGGCTCAGCACAGAAGTTAGGACTTTCTGCAGCATCATTAAAATAATTGGGAGAGAAAAAAAAATGTTAAGCTGCACAAGCTTGAATCACAAGCCTCTTGGAAAGGTTAATAAGCTTTCTGCTGTGTACTCTCCTCCCCTCTTCAATGCCCTGTTACCCCCACCCTTCCAGCTGGCCACGACAGACTGGTTATCAGTCATCGGGAAGGGAAGATTCAGAATAAAACCTTTGTTTCCAATAGCTGAACAGCCCCCATCCCACCAAAGATGTTGCGGAGATTGTTGTTCATGGCACTGGCCATGGATTTCCAAAAGGGAATCTCTGCTTTCGCTGTGATAGCTGGGAACTACCAAGCAAACAGACTCTAAGGGTGCAAAATGAAGTCAATCCTACAATATATAGGGGTGTCTGCCAGAGGAAAGGAGAGGTACTGTGTGGGTGAGGTAGAGGCTATATTCAGACTGGGTTGAATTTTGTTAATGAGACGCAAACAGCATGCATCCAAGAAGGGAGACGGGCACCTTCTCCAACCAAAGAAGCAGGAGGAGTCATGGTTGGCTCCCAGAGAAATTGTTGGAGCATGGAATCAGTTCAGCTGCCAGTGGTGCTATGCCAGCTGGAGGGTTGCAGCAATTGGATGACTGGACTTGTGTCAGGAAGAAGAGAGAAGAGGAAGAATGAATGTCAGAAAGAGGGAGGGAAAGAGACAGACAGACTGATGGAGCAGAAGAGTGAGTTTCTTTCTCATTCCAGTTTTGCTTTGGGATACCCTGCAGAAGAAGGACATCCCTTGGCAGAGGCCTTGAGCCCAGGGTACTGTCAGCAGTGTCACCCCTCAAATCCCTCAGCTTGACAGAGAGGTCAAGCTGTGGTTAGCAGTGGAACAGCTCCTTGACCTTCCTCCTTATCAGGGGGCTTAAGTAGGTGTGGCTGGTGCCCAAGGTGGTTACTGATGGTGGCCAAAGGGGAAATGCACTTTCCCTGGAGAGCATTCAGTTTTGCTAAAACTGATTGATTTGGGTAAGCAGAGCCCCAGATGGAAAAAGAGAGAAGTCCAGTCCTTCAGAAAGATATTCAAGGAACCAGAGCAGTGTAGGGGAGCTCTGTACATTTCTGTGCTGAATGCAATGTCTCCAGGATGGGCGAGAGTGGAAATGTAAACAACTGTTTGGATTTGGAGCTCAAACTTCATAAAGGCCACAGTCCCTGACAGTTAAAGCTGCCTTCTTCCTCAATTCAACTTCTGGGCTGAGTGCAGTCCTTGGGAAGCTCTCTCAGGGAACATGTCAAACCTCTCCAGTTGAAGTCTTTGCTCAGTTAATTAGACCATTATGCTTCACTTCATTCCACAACCAAATTCCAATGACTTCCTTACCATCAGCCCCTTTTAGGGACACTTGTTCTGTTTTGACATTAGGAATAGGCAGTCTTTGTTAACCGGTACAATAATAATCCCCAAATGTTAACTTTTGAATGTGTGTGTGTGTCTCACTTATAGAAAGCCCTCCATGTGACTGGTCAGTAACCCAGACTTTTCCCATATTATGGCTCTTTTCTCCTCCAGAGCCTTCAAGCCCTCACTGTTTAAGTCTAAATGGAAAAGCAGATAGAAGAAAAGGCATCAGCTTCTGAGCCCATTGTTTAGAAGTGATACTCACTGTCTCTGCTCAGATTCCATTGGAAAAGCCTAGTCAGATGGCCCAACTGACATTCAGAAAGGACTGAGAGATACAGTCCCTTTCTAGTGAAGGACTTCCTAGCCCAAAAGCAGCTTGGCTCTAATGGCATAACTCTTTGGTGGACAACCACCCCTGCCTTTCAGAGGACATCATGTTAGGTATGATGCTCTACCAGCTATGGAGGTCTCCAACTGCTTTAGACACAGACTAGGAAACAGTAATAGATGTGACCAGTTGCAAAAACATATGCTCTAATTGGTACAGTGGCTACTAGCTAAGGTGATTGGATGACATATTTGAGAATATTGAATGGCCAGATGTGGAGAACAGACATTCAAGTGGAGAAACACTAAAATAAAAAGAAACTGATTCCCATTCATAGCAGAGTACAGCAATAGAAATCTACAAAGTCTTGCCAATTGATGTTCAGTTTTAACATTCACAAGCCCTGCCTGTTGATGCACTCACATGGTCATAAAGGAATGGTGACAAGGTTCAAACTCAAATCCTCCTGGTTCTAAAGCCTGATTATTATTGTTACTACTATTTTTTACCTAATTATACCATTTCTGTACTTAATGTTGTTAACAGAACTTCTTTGTAATATTTTTGGTAAATGGATTTATTTTCTCAATTCCTATGCCCTTCTTGTGTTAGAATTATAGACTTATACCATTTACTAGCCTACAGCGGTAGCCCTGTGGCATCCGATCCCATCATATCTTGGAAGCTAAGGAGGGTCGGGCTTGGTTAGTACCTGGATGGGAGACCGCTTGGGAATACCAGAAGCTGTAGGTTTGGGAGAAGGACCTGGTAAACCCCTCCCAAAAATAAATCTGCCATTGAAAACTCTATGAGCAGCAGAGAAGCACTGACAATAGTGTTTCCCCTGTTGTACAGAGGGTCGCTATGAGTTGGATACCGACTCGACGGCACCTAACAAGAACAAAAACAACCATTTACTATGTAATTGTGGTTCACCCTACTAAAACTGGAGTCAATTCTCTCTACCCATTGATAGTAGAGACCAACTTTAATGTGACTAACTTTATTAGGGAAATGTGAGTGGAAATGTCTGTAGGCCAGTTCCTAGGGAAACCTATTTCTTTCAGACTCTTCTACTCCCATGATCACAATGAGAAGAAGCATAATGCAGGTAGCAACAATCTCAAGTGTTTGAGCCACAAAATGTATCACATAAAGCAGATTCAAACCCAACCCACAGCCTAGAGCCAAGCCTCATGAGCTCTGTCTGAAGCAGAGTGGCCCCACCTCATCTACAGACCCACGTGTAAGAAAAAGAAATTCTTGTTCTATGCCCTTAAGATTTGGGGTGGTTTTTTAAGCAGCTTTATCATAGTAAGGGATAACTAATAAAATATTGTAAAGCAAATGTCTGCTATTTAGCATAGCTAAGTACAGATGTATAGCTGACCTTTTAAGCTACTATGAACTGTGAACTACCTACTATAAAGTTTATATCCAGCCTATTATTATCTTTGATCCTATGTAAACAAATAATCACTATTTAGCCTGAAGCGTAACTTGTGTCCTCTGTGGCTACCAAAATTGAGGTTCTTAGAAGAAAAAAATATTACTGCTTCACACTAGAAAAATTGTAGACTTCATTTTTTAATTTTTTTTATCTTTCTGGAAAATCTAAAACCACATTTATTGAAGTCTAAAGATTTAAGACTTGTCCAAGAACTTTGCATACTGGTCATGCATACAGGAGATTATGCATAGAAAATAAAGGAATATCTTTTTTATCTCCCAGTATTAGGGTTGAATCCAGGTCCTCACGCATGCTTTGCAAGTACTCTACCATTGTGTCCAAACTCCCAGCCCATTTTCTGCTTTTTATTTGGAAACAAGGTCTCACTAAGTTATGCAGGCTACTTCTGGCCTCGACCTTGTGATCCTCCTGCCTCTGCCACCTGACTCACTGGGATTACAGGTGTGCACCACTGCACCCAGCAGGAAATACCACTTCTTTTTCTTTGACTCGCTAACTAGACTTGGTTCTGATTCTTGCTCAGATGAAATATCCCTTTGGTCCATTCTCCCCCTGACTTTTAGGTAAATAAGACAAAGTAATCAACAATTAACACAAAGATTGACACCACCATTTCCTCATTGAAATGTGTTTTTCTCTGAATATCAGTGACTCTGCTTTTGTCTACAATATTCAAAGAATAGGAACCTAGAAAAGCTGGTTAGAGGACAAAGCAGGTAGATAGTATGCTGAATGAGAGGACAGGAAAGAGACTTGCAATTCCTGAAACAAATTATGTTTCCATTGTTTATACCCTAAACTAGGTAACAATCTTCAAGTCTTTACTTCTCTGGCAGAGTGAAAATATGATTATATAGATGAGAACTTTTGGGTGAGGAGTGCCCTGAGATGTGTTTTGATTCAGCCACTTACTTGTGATGAAATGTTCAAATCTTTTTTCAGTTTAATCAGTTACTACAGAAGCTCATTGGTGTATTAATTGTTTGCATGAACATTTTGCCAAGAGTAAAAACAGTGCTTACATGAAGTCTGTGCTTTATGTATCTCACTGCCCATCCCCTTCCCCACTCACCACAAAGGCATGGCCATGGCAGACATGACTAATCAACTCCTGAATTTCCTGCTAAACCTGGACCTGGCCTTAGGTTCCTTCTTAGTACAGCATTGCTGCTAGCAATCACTACTAATTGATGGAATTGGCACTGTGGATAAAATTCTAGTTACTTTCCTTGACCTAGATCTTTTGTGCATTTCTGATATGATCATTTGCTTTAGGTACATTCTACCTTCTGTCAATTTCTAGTTTGTAAAACCACTATTAAAATAAAAGCTAATGCAGTTATAAATGGCAATTTGTTGTTGTTGTTGTTAGGTGCCCTCGAGTCGGTATCCGACTCACAGCGACCCTCTGTACAACAGGGGAAACACTATTGTCAGTGCTTCTCTGCTGTTCATTGGGTTTTCAATGGCAGATTGATTTTTGGGAGGGGCTTGCCAGGTCCTTCTCCCAAGCCTACAGCTTCTGGTGTTCCCAGGCGGTCTCCCATCCAGGTACTAACCAGGCCGAACCCTGCTTAGTTTCCGAGATCTGACGGGATCGGATGCCACAGAGTTACGGCTGCAGGCATAAATGGCAATATTCAGAGCATAATATCCTGAGTACACATTCCATATTTCACTTATTTATTTTTTGGACCTAAGACTGACTACAGATGGCAACCAACATAATAAGCAAAGGCAAAGGAGGAGTCGAAGCCACTGATTGAAGAGAACCGAGAGAATTACCAAGACTCAGATCTCCTTGGTTTATTAGAAAATTGTCTTGAAAACCAGGTATGTTAACTGTAGTCTCACAGAAAGCAGTGCAAAGGCCTTAGCTGGGGCAGAAAGGGTCTCTCTGATTTACCTGCACATTCGGGTCCAAAAACAAGTGGCTGTTCTTTGGGCAGAAAAACAACCTCTGTGTTGTTACTGTGTGGCATTATTCAGCATAGACACAGTATAGTTTCAGGCAAGCTAGGGAAAATGTGTTAAAGAGAAAATACATATTAGCCTAAGTGACTCATTGGTGTTTGCAGACTGAGTGAGAGACACCAAGCTGAATTTATCAGTGTAGGGCTCCCTCTGTTCTCTGCCTCCTTCCCCCTGCCAAGCTCTCCTTCCAATGTTCTCTTTTCTCCTATTCTGAACGCATCAGTGTCCCAGAAATTCTGGCAGCCCTCCTACACCAGCTGTTGCCTCTGACCTGGACATTCCCAGCCTTCTACAAGGTCACGGGACATGTTGTATTCTGGGATTCCTCTAATGGAAAATGGGAAGGGCTTGAAACTACATGTCCCCACTGTCCCCATGACCCCATCGGTCAGTCCCCGGCTGGTGGGTAAAGTTTATAAACACAAGCTTTGACTTCCAGCCTTGTGGTCAAGGCTCAATGGATTTGAATTAAATGTAATTGCTAATTTATAAATCTGGTCCTTCAGTCAGCTCCATGACCAACAAAATAGCTCATGGAATAAATGTCAGCATTCAACATTCTCATTTTGTAGAGAAGAAAAATATAGACAGGACTCTTCAACAGGAGTAGTTGAGTTTAGATATAATGAATTCAACGCTTTATTCTTTTATTCCAGAAACAGATATTGTTGCCTTAAATGAAGAACGTGCACGCTTACTTCACAGGGGTTTGAATCTCCCTCTCCAGTCTTTCTATAGCCTTGACTGCTTAGTCTTCAGGATACAACTGGGGTGATGTTTACCTTCCTTTGTCAGTTTCCTCTATTGGCCTGTTTGTCCCAGCACCAAGGTTGGAATGAGCATCCCTCTAAGGAGACTTTTTTTGTGTGTGTGTGGTACTGAGGGTTGAACCCAGGGCCTCACACTTGCATGTTTTGCAAGTGCTGGACCACTGAGCTGCAGCCCCAGCCCATTTTTTTACTTTTTTTGAGACAAGGTCTTCCTAAATTACACAGACTGCCTCTGGTCTCGAACTTGCGATCCCCCTGCCTCTGCCTCCAGACTAAGGAGATTTTTATTCACCTGCAGATGCACCGGACTTGTGGGCATGCTGTATCTAGTGGCTGTTTCCTGGTGATGCATAATTGAGACCTTATTATAATTCTCTTTGGCACAAGGGACATCAACAGAGACACCAGCAGGGAAATCATGCTCCCTCTTTGCCCTCTCTTCTCTTTCCTTCTTTCTGTGGAGAAAGGGCTGAAGAGCATACCCAGGTAGATAAGAAGGAACCAAGCCAAGAAAATAAAAATTAAAAAAGAAAAAGAAAAAAAAAAGTGAGGGAGATTTTGAGTTGTCAGAAGAGGAGAAACTCTGCACTTCTGGCACGGACTCAAACCTGGAAATCCAGTGAGGTTTGCCCATCACTAATGATCACAATAGGCTCTCAGGGGAGGGGCTGAAGGACTATTAAAATACCACAGCTCTGGTGCTCCAGGGGAGAGGAGCCTTCTGAAACATGGTTCTTATGGGGTTTCCCTTGAGAGGCAAAAGCAAAAGACTGCAGTTTGGCTCCCAAAAGGTAAAACGCCAGGAAAAGTAGCTGGAGAGGTTCCTCTCTGCAGCCCAGGATTTGGAAATGCCTGTGTTTGCGCTGTATATTTTAAACGCGGTGAGGGGCCAGCTTGTTAAGTGTGCTGGCTGGTTCGCTGGGTGACTGGCAGGCAGCCTTCAGGGAGCGGAAACTAAGCCATTTGTGGACGATGAGGTGGCCAAAGCAGTGAGACCCAGGCTTTTGTGATGTCTTCAGTCAAAACAGTTATTTCCAAAGGTGTTGGCAACTTTGCATTTCCTTTTAGGGAGATATGACTCTCCCTAGAATGCATGCAAGAGTGAGGTCCTGGGTTTAACCCCAGTACCACGAAAAAAGAAAAAAAAAAAAAGAAGAAGAAGAAGAAGAAGAAGAAAGAAAGCTATAGAGAACCAGGTACCATTGTGCATGCTTGCAATATCAGAGACTCAAGAGGCTGAGGGAGAAAGATCATGACTTTGAGGCCAGAGGCAGCCTGATCAACTTAGAAAGATGCTGGCTCAAAATAAAAAATAAAAAAAGGGGCGGGGAGTGCAGCTCACTGGTAGCACTACTTCTTTTTTTTTTTTTTTTTTTTTTGTGTGGTACTGAGGGTTGAACCCAGGGCCTTGTGCTTGCATACTCTGCAAGTGATAGCACTACTTCTAAGAACCCCAAACTGACCATTATCTAAGTACTCATCAATGACAGAGTGGATAAATACATTGCGGTAAATTTACACCTTAGGCTACTGGGCAACAATGAGAGTGAATGTTATACAATTACATATTACACATGACAACATAGATATTTCATAAATGGTGAAAGAAAGAAGCCAGGCACAAAAAAAAGAGTATATATTGAATGATATACTTATATAGATTATAAAATTAATCTGTAGTTTTAGAAGTCAAGATAGTGGTTACCCACAGTGAGGGTAGGGAATACAGTGATAGGAAGGGAATACAGTAAGAACATTCATAGGGCTGGTAATGTTCTGTTTATTGATCTGGTTACTGAAAGTGTGTTCAGTTTGTGAAAATTCATCAACCTCTGCACTTAATAATTTGTGTACTTTTCCTGTTAGTATGTCATTATTCAATAAATAGTACCCCCAAAAAAGGTCCTTTTATATTATCAGTTCTCATCTTCATTTACATACACACCACAGACGCACATCTCAGTCCCTGAAAAACTCATTAGCCAGGCATGATGCTAATATTGGTTCATGCAATGGAGTCATTGGAAAGAAGCAGATGCCTAGTAATCCACGTCATTGTCAAGAAGCCCAGCGTACTTGGGACAATCAATTGAGGTATGGTAAAGCATTAAGATCAAATTGTAAATGTAGATACTTATAAATAAAAAGTCATGTATCATAAAAATTGGTGTGAATCTCTGGTGTGAATCTATGAGAGTGTTGGTCCTCATTTTGGCAGCATGGAAAAGGAGGTATGATGAACTAAACCCATCATCTCCTAATTTCTATTAATCCATCACATGGTTGGTCTTTGGCCCTGGTTTTTCATCAGTTTATAAAATGAAGAGGTCAGGAGAAATGATAGAGTTTGCTATCATGGTTGTAAGTCAAATGGGGAAGCATGACATAAAGTACCCTTTTCTCACACTATCTCCCCCATAGTGCTTATATGACTATAGAGGAATTTGTTTAGGTTAAGGCTTTTCTTCTATTTAAAAGAAAAAAAAACAGCCTTTTTTTTTTTTAAATAGCATTATCAGTTGTAGCCACCAACTCCATGGTCTAAGAACACTAGATTTTGCCTGGTCTCTAGGCAAAAGGGTGGCTGTTCCCATAGCCCTAGTTGACCCATAAGGCATTCAACATTTCCTGTTTCTGCTGGTGGAGGTAGATACAAAACAAATGAACACTCACCCTCTCCCTGGCCTCTTTTCCCCCTCAGAACATGCAAGAGACTCTGGAATCTTTCGAAAAGAATCGCAAAATTAACTAAAGATAATATAATTCTTCTAGTGATAAGCTTAGAAAGTACCCATTTTTACTTCTCAAATACATGGGTTTGGGGGGCTGGGTTTCTTTTTATTCCGCTTCTATTCCAGGAAATAGCTATAGTTCAATGAAAAGTATCCATGAATTGGCATCAAAAGACTCAGATGTGATGCTTCAGTCTTTTGCTTAGAGTTATGTGAGGGAACCAATTCTTACCAGGTGTGGTTCCTTCATTTACAAATGAAAAAATGTGTACGTGTCTTCTGAATTGTGAAATATACCATAGTCTATCAAAAGACACATTGCATTGGGAAAAGCTGCTGCAAAAGACCTCTTTAAAGTATTGAAAAGTAAAATGGTCACATTGAAGATGAAAGTGCACCTAACTCATGCCTTGATGTTTTCGATCACATCATTCACTTGTGAAAGCTGGACAATGAATAAGGGAGATAGGAGAATAATTGATGTTTTTGAAATATGGTCCTGGAGATGAATATTGACCATATCATGGATTGCGAAAAGAACCTACAGATCCCTCCCAGAAGAAGTGCGCCCAGAGTGCTCCTTGGAAGCAAGGATGGCTAGACTGTGTCTCACATACTTTGGACATGTAGTCAGGAGGGACCAATCCCTGGAAAAGGACATGATGTTTGGGCGAGTGGCAGGTCAACAAAAAAAGGAAGACCCTCAACTGGATAGATTGACACAGTGGCTACAACCGTGGGTTTAAACGTAAAAGAGATTATGTGCCTGGCATCGAGTCCAGAAGTGTTTCCTTCAGTCGTATGCAGGGTCACTATGAGTCAGACTCAACTGGATGGCACCTAACAACAATAACAATGCACCAGCAGTATCATCATCTCCCAGAATTGTTAGAAACACAATTTCTCAGGCCCTTCTCCAGACCTACTGAATTAGAGACTTGGGGAGAGGCCCAAAGATCTGCATGGCAATAGGCCTCCCAGGTAATTCGGATGCTCAAGTTTGAGAGCCACTGTACTGCAAAGATATAAGCCTGCATTTAATTAGAAAGGAAATTTTGTCTCCCGAAGCCTTGTCTCCAGCTCTAACTCGGATACTTTGCTTTCTCAGAAAGATGTGGGGCAAAAGCTTTTGCCTTTCATTCTTGGCTTCTCTCTAATTTTGCCACTGCATGGTAAGGAACGACTTTACTGCTGGGGAGATGCAAGAGTCACATCTCCTATGGACCAGGCTCTTTGTTCTTGGCTCTGTCTCTGGAGGGTTCCTACTCAGCGCTGCTCATTCTTTTTCTGCTTCCCTGCAGCAAGCACACTGGTGCAGGTCAGGCGGAGCTTGCCCCTTAGAGATAGGCATCCCTGGGATTTGAGTGAGGTAACCACCACCAGAGCATCTTCCTAGATGATATCCACTCCATGAACCCAGGTCTTTCTGTTAGCACATCTGACATGAGGAAGTGAAAGGGTAGGTGGGTAGCTCCTGCCTTGTTTTAAGGCTCAAGCCATTTCCTTTTTTTTTTTTTGCATTAGTATTTTATCTATACATGTTATATACACTATGCAACTATTAAACCAGTTTTGCTTATAGTTCTATCTCCTGAAGTATTTTACAGAAAAGAATAAACAAAAGAAGAAAAAACAAGAACTTTTAATTAACAGAATGACAATCATATGCAACCATGGGTTATACCTTTATTGATGTTTTTCCTTTCCATTTTGTTCCTTTTTTCATATATTCATAGAGTTGCACCCTGAATTTTGTATTTTTTTCTCTCCTTCTTTGCCCCTTTATATTGTTGATTCCCCTCCCCTTCCCCAATATCAACTTCTTCCCACCAGGTCCTCCCCACCTCATATTAGGTCCACTTGTATTTTCCATTCTTAGATAAGTATGATTGTGTGTGTATATATATGTGTATGTGTGTATGCATTTTTTTCCTTTGAAGTAGATTCAGCTGTGCATATGAGCAAGAACATGCATCAAATGCTTTTTTTAGATACAAAATACCAGAAATCTTCCACTCAGGGGTCAAAACACTGACATCAGATATGAGTTCTTATTGCTTAAGGTTCTTCTTAATTGATTTGAACCAAAATAAAAAGAGTACCATGATTAATAGGCACCTGAGACCCTAAACTTCATCTACTATAGCCCTGTGACCCACCTTTGACACTGGCTCTGACTATAGATATCATCTTTTCTGACAATCTATGCCAAGGTGCTGCCTCACTTTATTGGATAGTTCCAGTCCAGTGAATGAACATATCTCAAGTTTATTCAAGCTCATTTCTAGGTCTGGTTCTCAAATTTGCCCACTTTATTAAAAAAAATTCTATTCCTAACCCCTTTTCTTTTAGAATGTTTTGCCACAGAATATTATCTATAGCTGTTTCATAAATCATCCAAAAACTTAGGGGCTTAAAATTGCAATATGTTTTTCCCTTACAAGTTTGCAACTGGGGCAGAACTTGGTAGGGAGAGTGTCTTTGCTCTATGTGTCTTCAGATGAATGGCTTTACTGGAAGTGCAAAGGTGGACTCTCCTTCACATAGTTGGCCAGCTAATGCTCAGTCAGGGGCCCTAGTGCCTCTCTGTGGGGACCTCTTTATGAGCTGCTTGAACTTCATTGCAATGTTGTGGCTGGATTCAAAGAATAAGAGAAGAGGTTATATTACATGACATTTTAAAGGCCTTATATAGCATAACTTCCGCCATACTCTATTGACCAATGCTCTTACAAATCCCTGTCCCAATACAAGAGGAGACTATATGGATCCTACCTTTTGATGGGGGAATGACAAAGTTCTAGGAAAGATTATGGAATGGGAGATATGGTTGAGGCTACCTTTAGAAAACACAATCTGCCACTGAATTTTCTCAGAGCATCTTTAAGATAATTTCATTAAAATGCAAATATTCCTAGAAAGTCAATACAGTAAACTGTCATCAGTCATTAATGCCATGCCCTATTGAGGAAGTGTTTATAAGGTACTCATCTCAGATGACTAAAAAGAGATATTTGATTAAAAATAAAGACAATAGTTTTTAGTTTGAGTCCTTACCATATACCATGTACTCACTTACATGAGTTGTCTTATTCTGGGCTTATAACAAACTCATTATTGTAGTTACGTCCCCTAAAGTTGAATCCAAGTCATGGAAACCTTCATAGGGTTTTCAATGGTATATTGTTTTGGGATTGCTTTCAGAGTAAATTCCTATGCCCTTCTCCCATTTTTGTGGTGCTGGGGATCGAACCCAGGTCCTCAGTGAGTGTAGAGCAGCATTCTACCAACTGAGCTATATCCCTGCCCAACAAACTCATTAGGTAGTTACTATTATCCCCCTTTGACAATCAAGAAACTCAAGCTTGTATGAGTTTGGGAACTTGTCTGAGGCAGATGAATTGAAAACGGTAAAGGGATTTCAATCTAACCAATCTGGTCTTGATTTCTCAGTCTGATTTCAAGATCTCTCTCAAACTACCACGTAGAATTGAAAACAAAACTAAACAAACAAACATCAGCAATAAAATCTTTCATTTTGAAATCATTTTATATTTATAGAATATTGCAAAAACAGAACAAAGAGTTCTTGTATACCCTTTATCCAGCTTCCACTGATATTAACTCTTAAATGACAATAATACAATGAAACAGAGACATGAATATTGACATTGTTAAAATTTTTCACCAAATTAAATTAACACAGTTTGAGGAAAGACTGATTTGCAAACTGAGAGGCACTTAGAACCAGAGGTTCAGAATGCTACTCTGCAATTCTGGCAGGCATCATTTATGGGCAGAAAGATATAAGTACAGAAACAATTTAGTTACAGTTTTATGTTTGCCTTATTTGAATGCAGTCTGATCAGATGAATGCCCATGATTGGCTGAAGCTTAGCTACTATGATTGGCCAAAACTGAGCTGTTCATTGCAAGAGAACATTGCTAAGGTAGGCTTTCAATTACTTTTTGTACTAAGTCAGACTGCAGTTCATTGCATAAATACTCAAAGTACAAACATCCTCATACCAAATTTGGTTTAATAGTACAACATTAACTAAACTATTTATAGTATTTGAATTTTATTATTTTTCCCAATAACATCCTCTTTACATTCCAGGATCTAATCTAGAGTTCCATGTTACATGGAGTTGTCATGTCTGTTTGGTTTTCTTCAATCTGTGATGTTCTTTAGCCTTTGCTTATCTTTCATGATATTTTCACTTTTGAGTGGTATTGCTCAGTGGTTTTATAGAATGCCTATCCATTTAAGCTTATCTTAAATTTTCTCATACTTAGATTAAAATTATGAATTTTTGTCAAAAATTTATGTGATCCTTTACTGCAGCATGTCTGAAAGAACATTATTCAATAAATATTATTATTTAGTGTCAACCTTGATCACTTATCAGATAGCATTTTTAAAGAAAGAGGTGGGGGAAAAATAACATGAATTTGGCAAGGCAGGAGGCAATTCTGTCAAGAAATGCTGTGATAGGATGATGAATAGTTAAAACAAATATTCATACACCAAGCACAATATTTATCACTTTATTAAAATTAACTAAGTGGATATGTAGGATACAATATCTCAGGGCCTTGGTCTCCATGGCCTTGTGTTGTTGTTGTTGTTGTTGTTGTTGTTGTTGTTGTTGTTGTTGTTAGGTGCCGTTGAGTCTGTGTCTGACTAATAGTGACCCTATGTACAACAGGGGAAACAGTATTATTAGTGATTCTCTGCTATTCATGGGGGTTTTCAATGGCTGATTGTTTTTTGGGAGTAGGTTGCCGGGTCCTTCTCACAAATGTACAGTATCAGATGTTCCCAGGAAGTCTCCCATCCAAGTACTAACCAAGCCTGACCCTGCTTAGCTTCTGAGATCTGACAGAATGGGATGCCACAGTGGTAAGGCAGCAGGCCCATGGCCTTGTAGAGAATCTATTTGGTGCCACAGCCAGCTTGTGGATATCAACATCCATGTGGGGGGGCTCATGGAAGTCAGAGTAGAAAGATAGCATGTCTGGAGGAAATTTAGAGGTTGTAAACAGCAGATGGTTGTTTTAGGCCACTAGCTAAAGCCTAACTACCAAACTTTCTGTCCTGAATGCACAGGACTTTCTTTCCATTGTTCTTTTGAGATCCAGCCTAGCTGGAAGGGTGTGTGGCTCAGAGACCAGATTCTGTATGATAACACCCTCATTTACTACCATTTACTTCAGCCTCATCTTCTCCATGTGCAAAATAATGATGACTGCCTGTAATCAGGAAGGCTGTGAGGACAGTCTCCCACACATCTGTCAGTTTGCCATGCTGTGGGGGCTGTGTGTTGCAATGAGGCTGAAAGCTATGCCACAGATATCTCAGATACCAGCAGCATCACCCATGGTGGACAGGTTTTAGCTGAGCTTCCAGACTAAGACAGACTATGGAGTAGGTACTAGTGAGCCACATCCAAAACAACTAGCCATTAAAAACCCTATGAATAGCAAAAAAACACTGTCAGATAGAGTGCTGGATAATGAGCCCCCTAGGTTGGAAGGCACTCAAAAGCCTACTGGGGAAGAGTTGCCTCCTCAAAGTAGAGTCTACCTTAATGACAGAAATGGAGCAAAGCCCCAGGGACCTCCATTTGCTGATGTGGCAAAACTCAAAATAAGGAGAAATGACTGTAAATACCCATTAATAATTGGAACATGGAATGTACATAGTATGAATCTAGGAAAATTAGAAACCATTAAAAGAGAAATGGAGCACATAAACATTGACATTCTAGGCATCAGTGAGCTAAAATGGACCAGCATGGGCCATTTTGAGTCAGATAATCATATGGTCTACCATGCTGGGAATGACAAACTAAAGAAAAATGGGGTTGCATTCATCACCAAAAAAGACATCTCAAGAACTATCCTGAAATACAGTGCTGTCAGTGATAGAATAATATCCATATGCCTACAAGGAAGGCCAGTTAATATGACTATTATTCAAATTTGTGCACCCACCACTAAGGCCACAAATGAAGAAAGGGAGATTTCTACCAGCTTCTGCAAACAGAAATAGATTAAACATGCAGTTAGGATGTACTGATAATTACTGGTGACTGGAATGCAAAGGTTGGAAACAAAGAAGAAGTCTCAGTAGTTGGAAAATATGGTCTTAGTGAAAAAAAAATGATGCTGGAGATCCTATGATAGAATTTTGTCAGAGCAATGACCTTTTCATAGCAAATATATTTTTCACCAACATAAATGGCGACTATACACATGGATTTGACCAGATAGAACATACAGGAACCAATTAACTACATATGCAGAAAAAGACAATGGAAAAGCTCCATATCAAATATCAGAAGAAGACCAGTTGATGGTTGTGGATCAGACCATCAACTTCTCATATGCAAGTTCAAACTGAACCTGAAGAAAATTAGAACAAGTGTATGAGAGCCAAGGTCTGACCTTGAATATATCACCCCTGAGTTCAGAAACCATCTCAAGAACAGGTTTAATGCATTAGACAAAAATGATAGGAGACCAGATGTGTTGTGGCATGACATAAAAGATATCATTCAAAAAGAAAGCAAAAAGTTATTAAAAAGATAAGAAAAAAAGAAAAGACCAAATTACATGTCAAAAGAGATGCTAGAACTTGCCCTTGAATGTTGAACACCTAAAGTAAAAGGAAGACATAATGAAGTGAAGGAACTAAACAGAAGATTTCAAAAGGCAGTTTGAGAAGACAAAAACAAATATTATAATGACATGTGCAAAGAGCTAGAGGTAGAAAACCAAAAGGGAAGAACATGCTCTGTCTTTCTCAAGCTGAAGACAGTAAAGAAAAACTTCAAGCCTCGAGTGGCAATAGTGAAAGACTCTATAGGGAAAATATTAAGTGATGCAGGAAATATCAAAAGAAGATGGAAGGAATACAGAGAGTCATTTTACAAAAAAGAATTGGTAGGTAACCAACCATTTCAAGAGGTTACAAGTGAAGAGGAACCAATGGTATTAAAGGACAAAGTGGAAGCTGCATTGAAAGAACTGGTGAAACACAAGGCTCCAGGAGTTAATGGAACACCAATAGAGGTGTTTCAACAAACAGATGCAGCACTGGAGGTGTTAACATGTTTATGCAAACAGATTTGGAAAACAGAAACCTGGCCAACTGACTGGAAGAGATCCATATTTGTGCCTATTCCCAAAAAAGGGGATCCAACTGAATGTGAAAACTATTGGACAATATCATTAATATCAAATACAAGTAAAATTTTATTAAAGATCATTCAAAAGTGACTGCAGCACTATGTAGATAGGGAATTGCTGGAAAGTCAAGTGGGATTCAGAATAGGGCAGGGAATCAGGGACATCATTGCTGATGTCAGGTGGATATTAGCCAAAAGCAGAGAATATCAGAAAGATGTCTATCTATGTTTTGTTGACTATGCAAAGGCATTTCACTGTGTGGATCACAACAAAATATGGATAAAACTTCGGAAACTGGGAATACAAGAGCACCTAATTGTACTCATGAGGAATCTATACACGAACCAGGAGGCAGTTCAAATAGAATAAGGAAACACTGCCTGGTTTAAAGTTAAGAAAGGTGTGCATGAGGGGTGTATAAGTTCACCACATGTCTTCAATTTATATGCTGAGAAAATAATCCAAGAAGCTGGATTTGATGAGGAAGAACGTGGCATCAGGATTGGAGAAAAAATCATTAACAGCCTGTATTATGAAGATAATACAACTCTGCTTGCTGAGTGTGAAGAGGATTTAAACATTTACTGATGAAGATCAAAGATCATAGCCTTCAGTATGGGTTGTGACTGAACATCAACAAAACAAAAATCCTTATGACTGGGTCAGTATGCAATTTCACAACAAATGGAGAAAAGATTGAGGTTGCCCATGATTTTGCTTTAGTTGGCTCTATAATCAACACCTGTCAAAGCTGCTATCAAGAAATCAAAAGACACATTGCTCTGGGAAAAGCTGTGGCAAAAGATCTCTTTAGAATATTGAAAAGTAAAGATGTCACATTGAAGACGAAGGTGTGCCATGGTATTTTCAGTCACATCATATGGTTGTGAAAGCTGGACATTGAACAAGGGGAGACAGGAGAAGAATTGATGCTTTTGAATTATGGTGCTGGAGATGTCTATTGAATATACCATGGCCTGCCAAAAGAACTAACAGATCTGTCCTAGAAGTGCAACCAGCATGCTCCTTGGAAGCAAGGATGGCTAGACTGCATCTTACATATTTTGGACATGTGGTCAGGAGACACCAGTCCCTGGAGAAAGACATCATGTTTGGGAGAGTGGCAGGTCAACAAAAGAAAGGAAAACCCTCCATCAGATGGATTACACAGTGTCTGCAACAATGGGCTTAAACATAAATAAGATCGTGCTCCTGGCACACAATCGGGAAGTATTTCGATATACTGTACGTAGGGTGGCTATGAGTTGGACTCGAGTTGTTGGCACCTAACAACAACAACAACATGAGGACAGTACTAAGCAATTTCTACTCAATTACTACTCAGTAAGTTGAAGTTAATATTTACTGAGCAGCGACATGGTGTAAAAAGCAGCATAAAAATCTTACAGTTAGACACTCCTATCTCTATCTCTGTCTTGGATTGGGGTTTAGCTCAGTTGGTAAAGCACTTACTCTGTACCCTCAGAGGCCTTAGGTTTGATCTCCAGCACCACCAAACAGGAGAAGGACCTGGCAACCCACTCCCCAAAACAACCAGTCATCAAAAACCCTGTAAATAGCAGAGAGGTATTGACATAGTGCTAGGCATGGCACAGCGTCCTGGAGTGTTTTGTTCTGTTGTTCATAGGGTCACTATGAGTTGGACTCAACTTCACAGCACTTAACAATGACAACAACAACAATCTCAGTCTCAGATTTGCCACTTTGTAGTTAGATGAGTTTGAGGAAGTTATTAAACTCACAGCATCAATTTCTGGAAAATGTTGATACATAACCCTAATTTGTAAAGCATAGTAATATAATGTGTAGTTTCCCTGAAATATAACAGGTTGTCAAATACATATGCTTTATTGTTGTTATTGTTGATTATATCTTCAGCTAGTTATTTCAAAGGTCTTTTATGAAATCTTGGCCTCCATTTGTGATGTCCTCCTGAGGAATATTAACTATGTGGTTTGTGGCTCTTGAACTGGGCTCCAAAGTGGAACTAAATGATTCAAGGGAAATCCATGGAATTTCCATAGTACCAAAGATACAGCAGCAGTAAGATTTTCTTTTAAATAGTAACAGGTCAGGGAAGAGAACTTTTTTATCACTCAGCAATAATTAACTCTCAACTCCCAAAATATTTGCAAACTTCTGTATTCTCTGTGGATACACAGGCCTTAGTATGTTTCTAAGGGAAGTATCAATGCAGAATATTAATAATTTGGAATGACGACTAGCCAAAATGATTAAAATTTTATGACAGCAATTGGCAACTTGGATGAATTTTCCTTCTGGTCATATAATTGCTGGTGGCATTTCCTAGTGGAAGGAAAGTCCTGATTTAAAACAATACAAAGCTGTTGATAAGAACATCTTCAGCACACTGGAGTTGGAGTTGAGAGGTACCTCTTTGGAATTGAAGGGGCACAGTTGTACAAGTTGATGTGCTTTTTATAGAGATGTGTGTAAAATGAACAGTGATGCTCATATTTCTTTTGTTATGGTGGTCAGGTATATTGCTCTGAGAAAAGGTGTTGTAAAAGACCTCTTTATGTTGTTAAAAAGTAAAGATGTCACACTGAAGAGGAAGATGTACCTGAGTCATGCCATTGTATTTTCAGTTGCATAATTTGTTTGTGAAAGCTAGACAGTGAATAAAGGAGACAGGAGAAGAATTGATGCTTTTGAATTATGGTCCTGGAAATGAATATTAACCATATCACGGACTGCTGAAAAAATGAACAGATCTGTCCTAGAAGAAGTGCAACCAGAGTGCTCCTTGGAAGCAAAGACGGCTAGACTATCTCTTGCATATTTTGGACATATTGTCAGGAGGGACCAATCCCTGGAGAAGGACATCATGATTGGGAGAGTGGCAAGTCAACAACAAAAAAAGAAGATCCTCAACTTGATGGATTGACACAGTGCCTGCAACAATGGGCTTCAACATAAAAAGGATCATGTGCATGACACCATGTTGAGGAGTGTTTCATTCTGTTATATATATGGTTGCTATGCGTTGCACCAGACTCAATGGCACCTCACAACAACAACAAGTGGTAAGTATAAGTCACTAGGAAGGAGGAGACTTGGGTCTCAGACCCCCTTCTGCTATTTGTATATGACACTGGAAAGACAGCAGTACCTGTCTCTGGATTTAACTATTTCATGTACAAGTTTGTGAAAATAATACCTATGTCCACAGATGCTCTGGATATGTCATGTGTAAGTTCCAGGTGATTGTGGCCAACAGATGTACATAATAGGTGCATAATAAAGTACTTGAAAAACATAGGAGAATCCAGACTTAGTCCATGTTTCATGTATTCGCCTTAGGCACATTCTTGGTCCTTTCCTTAAAATAAAGGTGTTCAGCATTAATGTCTACAGAGATTACTCCCCTTCTAGATGTCTCTGTAGCTTGCATGCCTGTGCCTTCATATGTGCCTATGTGAGCACCATACCAGAGCTGCCAAGTATACATTCTGAAGCATTGCTCACTTCTCCTGAAGACATTACCAGATGGGAAGCCTAATATTCTTGGGTTTGTAAACAACTTCAGCTCACTCTGTGCTAAGAACTTTCCAGGAAAGTGAAAAGAATGGAATAGGAAGTTTCCAGTGTCACTGCACTTCAAATAACAATGGGCAAAAGTATTTTATTTAATCAAAGGAGAAACTTTTTCTCCCTCCCTCTCTCCCAATCTCTCTCTCTCTCTCTCTCTCTCTCTCTCTCTCTCTCTCTCTCTCTCTCTCCTTAAAGCAGTTACAACTCCTAAACATCACAAGAGTTTGCTTTGAGTTTTGAAAATACTTACCTTAAACTAAAGCTCAAACACTGGATACAAATGAGATTTACAAGCTAAATAAGAGTAGCAAAGATAATCCTAAAAGTAAGCTTTACAAAGACCATTCTGAAAGGCATGTTTCATAAACAATGACAAGTTTCTGGCAGATGGATGTTACTATACTAAGTAACATGTTTCTGTACCTTCATGGGACCTAAAATGTTATCAATCTCTAGTATTACTAGAAATTTTCAGCTTCAAGAAGAAGAATCCCATTCTTATTAAAATTGTTTTCAATAGTCTCTGGCAGACATTTTAAAAGCTACTTTGCCACTTTTCAAAATGTATATTAATGTGTTATTTTCCTAGGACTGCCATAAAAAGACACTGCACATTGGAGGCTTAAAACACTAGAAATTTACTTTGTTGTAATTCTGCAGCTCAAAGTCCAAAATCAAGATGTTGGCAGGCTTTATGTTTTGTGTGAAACCTGTAGGGGAGATTCCTGTGCCCTTTCCTAGTTTATGGTGGTTTGTTGGCAATTCTTGGCATTTCTTGGCTTGTAGCCACAGCACTTTAGTCTCTGACTATGTTGTCACATGGTATTTTCACTTAGTGTATCTCTTTTCTTTTTCTTATAAGGACACCTATCATATTGGATTAAGAGCTACCCCTACTGCAGAATGAACTCATCTTAACTAATTAGATATGCATCAGCCCTACTTCCAAAGAAGGGCATGTTCTGTTAGGACTTTACCATGTATTTTAAAGGACACAATTCAAACCATAGCATTCAGGTACTAGCAAACACCTGTTTAATAGGAGTAAATAAAGCTAAACATTTGCTGGACACAAGGAGTTAGAGCAACATAAAACAAATGGTAGACATATGCTAGCCAACATATTGTACAGGATGACCATAAAATCATACAATTTCTATTTCAAAGGGGCAGTATAAATCTGTTGACCTAACTTTTATCCGGGCTGGGATTTAACTCAGTTGGTAGAGCACTGCGCTGCAGTCTCTGAGGTCCCGAGTTCAATTCCCTGCACCGCAAAAATGGGAGAAGGACCTGGCAATCCACTCCCAAAGCAATCCCGAAACAGCCGTTGAAAACCCTATGAGGGTTGCTATGAGTCAGATACCGACTCCACAGCACCTAACAACAACAACAACTTTTATCCAGAACATGCCCTTTTTTACATATACTTGTGTGGTAATGTAAATTCTTCTTGAAAACTCCCATGGCTCTGACAGTTGGTTGTTTCACAAAGGCTACCATTCATTCCATCGTTGGACTTTCTAGGATGTAAGAGATTCTTCTGTTGAGAGCCACTAGCTACTGTCAGTAATGTTCTCTAGTCTAACTCAGGGACCTGGAGAAGTCTTTCCATCGTTTGTGACAATTCCCCTGATATTTAGTGAGTTAGAGGTTCTGTATTATTTACACTTATTTTCTTATTTTCTGACCCATACAACTCAGCCATTGTAGGACCTGATGTTCAAACTCATTCTAGACAATTTCCTATGGATCTTAAACCTAGATTAACCAAGTATAACATGACTAGAAATGTATATAAAGATGGGCTCAGCATAGTTATTGAATCCTTTTTCTTAGATGTTTCCTATTTGTTTATTTATTTATTTATTTGGCTTATGGTCACATGAAGATGTCATTTTCACTGACATCTGTACTACTGGACAATCACCTCTCTTTGGATTTTGTTCTCCTTTACTTTGCATTATAACATGATTTTCTGGTTCTCCTCTTTTGCCCTGTGATAGCCTTGGAGCTCTTTCCTTTCTTCTTTCTTTTGTTTCTTTCTCCCGTAATTAGAAATTGAGTATATGATCTCTTCTATAGACATAATTCCAACTATTATCAGTGTGCTAAAGGGCATTGTTAAAGGGCATTATGGTAGATCTTCCTTACCTTTCACTTTCTGTGATTTCAGTTACCCATTGTCAACTGCAGGTCAGAAATATTACATGGAAAATTACAAAAGTAAACATGAGTTTTAAATTAAATGCTATACTGAGCAGTGTGGTGAAATCTCACACCTTCCTGCTCTGTCCCATCTAGCATGTGAACTAACCCTTTGTGCACTGTATCCACACTGCATATGTTACATGCATGTTAGTGACTTAGAAGTTGTCTCAGTTATCAGATTGACTATTATAGTATTGTTATTGGCATCACAGTGTCTACGTTCAAGTAATATTTCACTTAATGATTCCAAAGCACAGGAGTAGTGATGCTGGTAATTCAGACACACCAAAGACAAGTTGTAAAGTGCTTCTTTTAAGTGAAAATGTGAAAGTTCTTGCTTTATTAAGGAAATTTTTAAAAAGATAGTATCCTGAGGTCATTAAGTTTACAGTAAAAATGAATCTTCTGTGAAATTGTGAAGAAAGAAAAAGAGATTTGTGCTATTTAGTATTGCCCCTCACACTGCAAAATGGCCACAATGTATAAGTAAAGAAGAAAAAAAAACCGTAGTATATTGTACATAGGGTTCAGTACTACCCAGTTTCAGTCATCCACTGGGGGTTCTGGGAGAGATCCTCTGTGGGTAAGAGGAGACTACTAATACTTGTTTTTAATACTTTATTTCCTTTTTTCCCTTGCCATGCTTCCCTGCTCCATTGACATCATACTGAGCCATATGACTTGCTTTGCTCAATGTGATGTGAATGGGCACTATGTGCAACACTTCTAAGCAAAGGCTTTAAATGCACTTGTGTGGTTGGTTTTGTGTCCTCTCTCAATCTCTTTCATCATGAGAACAGTATGTACCAGGTGCACTTGTCACCTGGAACAGAGCAGTAGAGCCCCAGATTAGGACTCAATTCATAGGAGACATGCTGTGTAAGCAACAGTAGGCTCATGTTATGGTAAGTCACTGAAATTTGGGGGTTATTTGTTATGCAGCATAATCAAGTGAAATAAGAGAAATACAATCACTCGCAAGTCTACCATGGCCTTCTCCTGGTACCACACAGACCATATTTCTAACGAAAAGCCTTACTAGGATCTCATACTCAATTTGCTTAAAATTTAACCATTAAATTTTTGTTCCTTTTTTATTTCTGTCTGAAAACTTCCTCCTTTTGACTTCCCTGTTTCTATAAATATGACCTTGATCCTTGAGGCAACATGGACTTCAAACCTTGGAATCAGCTTCCAGTTTCCCTGTTTTTTTTTCCTACTTCTATGTTTAGTTAACTGTCAAGCATGTTGACATGTTTTACTTTATTTCAATAAATATTTATGGAAACCTACTATATATCTAGCATGGTCTTGTCTCTGTGAGGTTTAAAGATGAATAAGGCACAGTCTCTGCCATTAAGAAGTTTTCAGTCTGGTCTGGGAATAGGATCATAAAGATGATTTCAGCACTACAGAATTCATGCAGTGATAAAATTATCTTATAGGTGAAGGGAAAGGCCATTTAACCTGGCCTGGACATTCACAGATACTGCCTCGGGAGGATATGATGGCTGAGTTGGCATTTCAGCAATGACAAATCAGTATTGAGAAAAGAGAGATGGGGGCATGGCCAACAGATGCACTATTAGGAGAACCAGGAAAATACAATTGAGTGTGCAGGATTTGGAGAGCTACATGCTGATCAGTAATGCCTGAGCATGTGCTGTGAAACTATGAGGGGTAGGAGATGAAATGGGAAAATTAAGCAAGGTGTAAAATACATTTATAGTATATACTCTTACCACATAGCTTACCTTTCAGCCTACAGCATTTTGGAATAAAGGCATGATCACATCTTGCAGTAGTAAAGAGGGTGGGTTGTTTTTTACATTAATTAAAACAGAAAACATTATGTAATATCTATAATGCCAGAAGCCAGACTCAGAAACGAAAAATAAGTGCTATATAAATAGTAGCTCTTTCAACTCTCCTAACAGCCTTACACAATACATACTCCTATGATTTACCATTTTTCATATGGTAAGCAGAAAGAAATGAAGAAGTTTGCCATGGCTATATGGCTAAGACATGTAAGACTCTGGATATGAATCCAGGCTGCTTGACATTCAAATTCAAATGCTGAACCACTACCCTATTT
This sequence comes from Pedetes capensis, assembly GCA_007922755.1. NCBI lineage: Eukaryota > Metazoa > Chordata > Mammalia > Rodentia > Pedetidae > Pedetes > Pedetes capensis. The sequence continues at coordinate 20,755 of VMDO01005403.1, read as the reverse complement.
TGCTATGGTAGGATATAAAGAGACTAGTTAGAATGTGATTGCAAAGTCTTATATGAGCTAAGTAGGGATTGTGTGGTTTTTGCAAGGGGTTAGATTTAGGAAAATTTTCTGGGGTTAGATAAGAAGGCCTTGAGGTTGGTTGAATAAAGGAAGACTCAGCAGAGAAAAGTGTAGGTTTCACTTGGGATTTGGGGGTTTGGCTGGCCTTGTAAGTGGTATTGTAAGTGCAATGTGGAATATATGGTGAAGAGTAGATTTGAGAGAGAAAAGAATTCTGTTTGGGATACACTGGGTATAGGAAGCCAAACAGCAGCAACTTAAAGATTGACTTAGAAGCAAGAAGATGGAAATGGCAAGACCCAATTGTCATCATATTAGTTCAGATACTTTTATCTTACATTTGAAGTATGTGGCAGTAACCTAACAAAATCCCATAGTCATTGTCCCTCACTAATTCAAAAAATTTTGCACTCCCCATTCATCACCTGAATGTGCCATGTTGATTCTGTTGTTTCTCCACTTCACATCTGCCCAAAGCTCCCCACTACTTACCCTTCATCTCTTCAGTGTGGCCTCCAGGTGTCAGAACATCAAGCTCCATCTGCATTTCCAGTTCTATTGCCCCTCCATTTCCCATGGGAAGTTCATCTTCTGGCTTCACATTCTCAGTTGTTTCTTGCATTTCTATCAGTTTTTGTATTCTTGGATATCATCTCCCCCACCCATCCAATGCTTAATGAATAGAATCCTGAATTTATTTCCATAAACCTTCTCTGATTACTAAAGAAAAAGTAGTCTTTACTGTCTCTCAACCCCCACCATTTTATATAGTTTTGTACAGTGGACATGTGACCTTTCACAGGCGTGTTCACTTTGACTACTTATCTGAAAGATTTATTTCTCATTGATAGACAGAAGCATTTTGTGCATATGATTATATTTTATTCACAAATGTGTACTAAATGAACATATTTATCAGTATCAAGGCAAAACATTTTGTTGAGTGGACCAAACATAAAAATAGCTTATGTTGGGACTTTACAGATAGGTAGCTATATTTTTCCTAATCATCTTGTCAGTGATAGAATAATATCCTTCTGCCTACAAGGAAGGCCAGTTAACATGACTATTATTCAAATTTATGCGATGACTACTAAGCCACAAATGAAGACAGGGAAGATTTCTACCAGCTTCTGTAATCTGAAATAGATCAAACATTCAGGAAGTACTGATAATTACTAGTGACTGGAATGTTTGTAGGAAAAAGAAGAAAGTTCAATTGTTGGAAAACATGGTCGTGATGACAGAAACAATGTTAGAGATTGCATGATAGAATTTTGTCAGACCAATGACCTTTTCATAGCAAATACATTTTTTCACCAACATAAACAGTGACTATACACATGGACTTCGCCAGATGGAATATACAGGAACCAAATTGATTACATTTGTGGAAAGAAAAAATGGAAAAGCTCCACATCAAATGTCAGAAGAAGACCAGTTGCTGATTGTGAATCAGACCATCAACTTCTCTTATGCAACTCCAAACTGAAACTGAAGGAAATTAGAACAAGTGTATGAGAGCCAAGGTACAACCTTGAGTATGTCCCATGTGAGTTCAGAGACCATCTCAAGAACAGGTTTAATGCATTAGATACAAATGATAGAAGACCAGATGAGGTGTGGCATGACATCAAAGATATCACTCATGAAGGAAGCAAAAGGTTATTAAAAAGACAGGAAAAAAAGAAAAGATCAAATTACATGTCCAAAGAGACTCTGGAACTTGCCCTTGAACATAAAGCAGCTAAAGTAGAAAGAAGACATGATGAAGTTAAGGAACTAAACAGAAGATTTCAAAAGGCAGCTGAAGAAGATAAAATAAACATTATAATATCATGTGCAAAGAGCTGGAGACAGAAAACCAAAAGAGAAGAACAGGCTCTGTCTTTCTCAAGCTTAAGGAATTAAAAAAAAAATTCAAGCCTCAAGTGGCAATAGTGAAAGATTCTACAGGGAAAATATTAAATGATGCAGGAGACATCAAAAGAAGATGGAAGGAATACACAGAATCATTATACAAAAAAGAATTAGTAGAGGACCAACCATTTCAAGAGGTTGCATATGAAGAGGAACCAATGGTATTGAAGGACAAAGTGGAAGCTGCCTTAAAGATTTGGTGAAACTCAAGACTCCAGGAATTGAGGGAATACTCAGAGATGTTTAAACAAATAGATGTAGCACTGGAGGTGCTAGCATGTTTATGTCAACAGATTTGGAAAACAGCTACCTGGCCAACTGACTGGAAGAGATCCATATTTGTGCCTATTCCCCAAAAAGGGGATCCAACTGAATGTGGAAATTATCAGACAAAAGCATTAATATCACACCCAAGCAAAATTTTACTAAAGAGCATTCAAAAGTGACTACAGCAGTATTTAGACAGATAATTGTGGGGAAATCAAGCCGGATTCAGAATAGGATGGGGAACCAGGGACATCATTGCTGATGTCAGGTGAATATTAGCCAAAAGCAGAGAATATCAGAACGATGTCTGTCTATGTTTCATTAATCATGCAAAGGGATTTGACTGTGTGGTTCATAACAAATTATGAATAACACTTCGAAAATAGGAATACCAGAGTACCTAATTGTAATCATGAGGAATCTATACATGAACCAGGAGGCAGTTGTTCAAACAGAACAAGGGAACACTGCCTGGTATAAAGTTGAGAAAGGTGTATGTCAAGGGTATATAAATTCACCATACGTCTTCAATTTATATGGTGAGAAAATAATCTGAGAAGCTGGACTTGATGAGGAAGAACGTGGCATCAGGATTGGAGAAAGACTCATTATCAACCCATATTATGCAGATGACACAACTCTGCTTGCTGAGTGTAAAGAGGATTTAAACATTTACTGATGAAGATCAAAGATCATAGCCTTCAGCATGGATTACAAGTAAACATCAACAAAACAAAAATCTTTGTGACTGGGTCAGTATGCAACTTCACAATAAATGGAGGAAAGATTGAGGTTGCCCATGATTTTGCTTTAGTTGGTTCTACAGTCAACACCCATGAAAGCAGATGTCAAGAAATCAAAAGACTCATTGCTCCGGGAAAAGCTGTGGCAAAAGATATCTTTGAATATTGAAAAGTAAAGATGTCACATTGAAGATGAAGTTGTGCCTACCTCATGCCATGGTATTTTCAGTCACATCATATGGTTGTGAAAGCCAGACATTGAACAAGGGGAGACAGGAGAAAAATTGATGCTTTTGAATTATGGTGCTGGAGACAGTTATTGAGTATACCATGGTCTGCCAAAAGAACCAACATATCTGTCCTAGAGTAAGTGCAACCAGTGTGCTCTTTGGAAGCAAGGATGGCTACACTGCATCTTACATATTTTGCACAAGTAGTCAGGAGACACCAATCCCTGGAGAAAAACATCATATTTGGGAGAGTGGCAGGTCAATGAAAGAAAGGAAAACCCTCCATCAGATGGATTACGCAGTGTCTGCAACAATGGGCTTAAACATAAATAAGATCGTGTTCCTTGCACACAATCGGGAAGTGTTTCGATCTGCTATACATAGGGTCGCTGAGTTGGATTTGACTCAACAGCACCTAACAACAACAACAACATGTCAATGGTACTTGCTTATAACTTTATTACCTCAAACATTATATAGGAAGTATGGAGGTGACAAAAGAATAATGTCTCTTGAGTACATTTCCCAAAAGTTCTGCAAAATTTTAAAAGCAATGTGCCAACATGGTAGTTATTCAACCTATGAAGAAAAGATATAGAAGAAAAATATGATAGCAGATTCAAAGAGGGAGACGGAATATTGACTTCCACTCAGGTTTCCAAGCTCAGTTATTTATGGCCATATCAATCCCAAGTTCTTGCCTTTCTACAAAAAGTGGAGCACATGTTTGGGGTGGGGGTCAGTACTAGTCCCCACAAGCCAAGATGTTCATTGACATTTTGCAGATGTGGCTGTTTTGCATACTATTTTAATTACTAAAAGAGCATGGATTTTGCTTGTTGTTGTTAGGTGCCATGAAGTCTTGTCTGACTCATAGAGATCCTCACAGGGCTTTCATTGGCTGATTGTTTTGGGATTGCCTTGGGAGTGGATTGCCACATCCTTCTCCCATTTTTGTGGTACTGGGAATTGAACCTGGGACCTCAGACTACAAAACAGCCCTCTACCAACTGAGCTAATTCCCAGCCCAAAAGAGCATGAATAGTCATTAAGAATTAGATCACAAAGGATGTGGAAACATAAATTTACTTCTGGGCTGTGGTTTCCTTCTAGGGCCTAACTTTTAAGAGGAGGACTTAGCACTTGGTGGGGCCATTTTGTAGGCATTCACTATATGAATCCACAATCATCCTTGAACCCCAGGCATGTTCCATGAAAACAGACTCTTCTGTTGGAAGTAAAGAGTATTTCAAGTGAAATAATCATCTTTCTAGTCACAGATTTTAAAGAAATTATTAGCCAGAAGAAGCTTCAATAAACCCCATGTTTTTTTAAAAAAATCAATGTACTATTCATTTTTATCCTTGGCTATTTCTGGGGAAGGGTCATGTGCATGCATGAGTGTGTACGTTTGTGTAATCCAACTCAAGTTTACTACACAGTCATGCCTTCCTTATTATAGTAATGCTGAAGAAATCTCCTTTTCCACATCTGTATTTAAATGAGGCACTAGTGAAAATCAAATATCGTTGTCCTAAGCCTCAGCTCACACTTAATGAAAGAGCCAGTATGAATTATTTATGGAATACCATACTTTAGGTTTTAAATTCAATATATTGTGATACATACACTACATAATTTAAGAGGTGGACAAATTACAATATGGCACCTGCCCATGCTTCTGCATTAGGTCATTTCTGCTGCCTGGGTTAAAAATCTCTCACACATCAATATTTTAGCAGAGACCCTCTAATTCTCCCTTTTAAAATAAGCCAGTATCCAAAAACCTACAAAGGGAAGTGATCCATTTAACTTAGGACAAATCTCATATGCTGAATGATTTAACAGCCCCATTCTAAGCTTCAGTAAGTCCCTGAAACATGTTGTGAGTGGAGGGATCAAATGTGAGAACACAAAGCACAAAGTCTCCCTAACCAGCTTTACTATCTTTCTTATGCTGTCTCTTTGGGTCACTGCTTCTGCTGTGTTAATTTTTTTTCATTTGCACTTAACCCCCGGTCCGTTCCTCTCTTGTGGGCCAGAACCCATTCTGCCTGTCTTGCCTGCTGCTTTGCTCTTTCTCTTTCCTCTGTTTTCTTTCCCATTAGTAATTATTTATTAGCCTCTGAGGTGCAGCCTGGGATTTTTCACGGTATTTCTCCCACTTCCTCCAGCCTATTTGGTCACTGCTGAATGTTCGGAGGGGAAAGTAGGCTTTAACATGCTCGGTTATGGGATGTGGAGCAGTATGCTGGAAAAGCTATACAATTACCCATTCCCTGGCATCATCTCCACTCAGCTTTTTGGCCAGGAGGGACTAGATGAAGAGGAAGTGTGGTTTGATACTTAGAACATATAGTGGTGGGGAAGTCTGGGCCCTGGCTCTGTCTCCTGGCATCCCTACTCACTCCATGTTTGAAAACAACTTGCCATTTATGCAACTACTTTTTGTTATTCTCTGTGTGTCTCTCTGTCTCTCCTACTTCTCTTTCTCTGAAGTCAAGGTAAGAAATCTTTTGGTCACAGGCATCCACTCACCTGGCATAAATGAAAGTAAGACAGCAAGCAGTCTGTTGAAGCTCTCAAGGAATTAAAACTAATGCTTTAAGATGCTTTGACATTCTGGGTTAAAAGTTAATTTCTTGTGTGAGCAAGGAGAGAGGGATGGGATCCTTGGGTATAATCTATAACCACTCTTTTTCCATCTGTAATCATCCTGCCTATGTTTAGAATAGTGCTCCTAGAATTTTAATTGGCACACACATTACTTAGTGCTGTACCTAGCCATCTTGTTAAAATGCTTATTTCCATTCAGGAGTTCTGGGCTGGGGCCTGAGATTCTGCATCTCTAACAAGCTCCCAGGCAATGCCAACACTTCTGGTTTTCAGACTACACATACCATGGCCAGTTGTTAGAGACCTCTTTAGCTCCCAACTGTTTCATTCCACCTTATCTGTACTGTCCTCTGGCCACTTTCTCCACTCGCCTTATAAACCTGCCAATCCTATGTTCCGTTTTCTCAGATCCTCCACTACGTCATCAGGATGGGCAGCTGTTGCATGACTCCAAAACAACGTTTTCACTCTTACGTGAAAAAACTCATCCCTCTTTGAAGTTCAAGTCTATGTCATCATCTCCCTTCCCTTGTCATAGTCACTCATGGCTTAATCCATCTCATTCATTTAATGGAGATTGGCATTGAATCAGAACTACTATTACTAATCTACCTCTTGCAATCAGCCTCCAGTATCCATAGTGTCAGCCCACCCAATACCTACCCTTACAAGGTTTTCACCTATTTTTATAAAGTAAAAATAAACTTTGCCACCACTGCATTGCAGCTACTACTTCAAGAGCCAACTGTAGACTTGCCCAGAACTGTTATGTACCAGTTATGTATAGAACTGTTACGTATCAGAAAACTTAAACTCTGACATCCTACTCCATGACCTCCTATCCTTTCATGTCCCTTCTGCTCTCCTTATGGAGAGCTTTCTTCTTTCAGTGTCTCCATTTATGTCTCCATTGTCTCTTAACCTCTTGCGTTTGCATATGTAGACTGACTCTTCTGTGTGACCGCACCAACTCTTCTCACAGACACACTCAATTTCCTTGTGTTTCTATTTTTTTCTCAACACATCTGGACTAATATGATCACCTGTCCTGATTTTTCCTGCACTTAGAAAGCTGAACATGACTAGAGAAAAATCATGTGCTTGTACCACCTGGTACCATGACAAGTGGATTGTTTAATCTGCACTGAGCCTCTATAAAACTCAATCATTCATTCATGGTTATTCAGTTCCTTGAGCTATTAATCTGGACTTTGATGCCATTCTCAAATCTCTAGTTCAGTCCATGCCCACACCCCGTTATCTTGGGGAATAATCTTGTTTCCAGTAGAGTAAAATTAGAGAAGTCTTCCTATATGTTAATAATATTGAGAGAAATATTATCTTCAGAGTGTTCTCATAAGGATTCAATGTCCTAATGCGAATCATTTCACTTAGTGCCAAAAACACACTCAACAAATTGTTGTTGTTGTTGTTAGGTGCAATCAAGTTCGTGTCCAACTCACAGCGACCCTATGTACAACAGGCAAAACACTATTGTTAGTGCTTCTCTGCTATTTATAGGTTTTTTTCAATGACTGATTGTTTTTGGGAGTGGGTTGCCAGGTTTTTCTCCCAAGCTTACAGCACCTGGTGTTCCCGGACAGTCTCCCATCCAAGTACCATCTAGGCCTGACCGTGCTTGGCTTCCAAGATCTGACGGGATCGGACACCACAGTGTTATGGCTTCAGGCACCCAAAATATAGCTGCTGTTATTTTTAAGTTGTATTATTATTATTATTATTATTATTATTATTATTATGTGAGCTTTAAAAGCTGGTTCTGGGATAAATATGCCCCCAGAGAACCCTATGAAATGAAGTCATTTGGAACGAGGTGGCCTGTGTATCTCCCCCTATCTGTAAGCTTAAGTTCACCCACACCCCTCTTTACTTGTTTCCTTTACGTGTTACATTCTCAGATGATAAGGTCTCCTTCCTTCTGTTAAGGCCACAGCAAACCACCTGGCTCCTGGTCACTTCTCATCTCTCCCCACTTCTTCTGGGCTCACATCAGTTATTCCCACTAGCTTTTTCATCTTCGCCCTTTTCCATGCTATGACCTCCTTTTCCGCTACAGCAATGTGTTGTATGTCTCATAGTCTCCCTGCTTCACATCTTCACTGGTTTCCATTCTTCTTCTGTGCTATGCTATTTCATGCCTTGGTCATTTTACCAAAGCTGTCTCTAGGTGAAATCATCTTTCTTGGTTTACAGCCTGGAAAATTTTTACTCATCTTACAAGCCTCAAATTGGATGCTTCCTACAAGCAGGCTCTCATCATTCCCACCATCTCAGTTAGTAACTTGCCATCCACATGTGAAGTTTGACATAACAACTTTTTATTTTATTCCTATACTTCTTTGTATTGTCTATTTATGTGGCTTTATCTTCCTGGTAGACTAGGTGCTCCTTGAGGGCAAAGACTCTTACTTTGCTTGCCATTATATGCTGTGTGACTGGAAAATGTCTGGAATAATGTAGTTAAGAAATAAATTTTGGTTGAACGAGTGAATTAATTAACAAGACTTACTCATAAAATAAATATTATCACACATGCCACATTGGTTCCAAATGGCTTTATTTTGTAAGGCTCATAAGGGGCATGTATGTATTTTATCACATGGCCAGCTTTTAAAGCTCACTTTGATAATAATGGTAATAATAATAATATAATGTTGACCTAACTCCAGCTGTTTATTGAAGTGTGTCTTAAGCCCTATGTGAAATGATTCACATGCATTATGCCATTGAATCCTGTGACAGCACTTTAAAGCAATATGATTATCATAATTTTAGTGGTGAGGAGCTAAGGATCAGAGAGGTTAAGTACACACCTACTGTCACATAATCAGGAGGTTGCATAGCTGATTTTTGAAACTTAGCCAGGTTAGCTGAAAGACACATGCCCTGAGCACCCCATTTAATTTCGCTTCTAGCCCGTGGCTGCTCTTGCCTGGACCCTGACCTCTCTTCTTCCCTTGTCACACATGGTGCTTTTACTCTGCCTCTGCAATTTGAGCACCCTTCTCCCTACACCCATCTCACAGCAGGGTGCAAATGGTAACATTCTGTTCTGTATCTGTCTGCTTAATCTACAACACATAATGCGTATTTCTAAGAAGCCCAAGGGTTGAGAGAATTCATTACCTAATAATCATTAGTAATGAAGTACTACTTAGTACTGTTTACCTTAGATAATTAGGACTCCCAAGAAGTGAGGCATTCCCTGGGTTGTTTTCACTGTAACACGGCTTGAGATGGTTGCAAATAATGAATTCTGGTTGGTCATTGCCTTTCTTCCTTTGTCTTTAGTGACAGCTTGGTGTACAATAAGTTCTGCAGATCCTCCTTAAACAAGGAATGAAGGAAAAGCCAAGGCCAAGGCTGACTAGAAAGCCAAAGGGATTGCTTAGTTCTTGCATGTGTGACCCTGTAGGAAAGTCATCTGTGGGTGTAGGAGGCAAGAGAATGAAAGTCTCCTTTGCCTGAGGACAAGGGGGTGGTTACTTTATCCATACATCTTCAGAGTGTCCTCTTTAGGCAGTGCTTCAAGACTCTGGATGTAGAAGAATGTTGGGTTAAAAGAGATTTAATCAAGGGTATATCTGATCATTTTCATTTTTCTCATTGTCAGTTACATTGAATAACATTTTCTTATGCATAGCATTGCAATGCAATTTTTCCTAAAGTCTATTTTTCAGACTTGAATTGATGGTAACTAATTATAAGAATCATTTTGAGGATGAACATTATTTCTAAACTATGTCCAGCTTTCTCTGGTCTTCAATATGAAGAAGGTATTGCCATGTTTGTTATTAATAATATAATGCTTTAGGTCATAACATTTAAATCTGAATTTTACTTCCTATTCAACCCACATTTGAAGTTTGCGTTCCCTTGCTATAAGCATATTGCTTAATTAAATTGAAAAAAAAAGTTTCCCCTAATAAATAAGAAAAGCATGTATGTATGTGTATTTTTAAAAGGAATAAAACTTGAGTAGGGAAGAATTTTAGATCATTCTGAATTATCTGAACATTTATTAGGAGCCAAATTTTTCTTGAATCTCTATCTTCTGTACATACTTCCATAAATTTTATATTTATATCTTACTATTGGTAGTTTTCTTTTAAATCTCTAATATGAGATAGAACCATACTGTGGAATTTTATATATTCTCTCATATGACTATTTTATCATTGAAAACCAACCTTTAGTTTGTTGCCAATGCCAAGTACTTCTGGAATGCAGTTGAGACCACTTCAGTGTATAATTCACTTTTAAACCTATTGACTCTATCCTTCTTACTTCCTAAAATAAATGTATATAAAGCAATGATTCCTTCAGTGGCTTATCTCAGAGAGTTAGCAGCTTCTCAAGGACACATAGAAAATAAGCTTCCTAGACCATAGTCTACAGAAGTCTCCTAAACTCCAACAGGCAAGGGAGAGACTGCATCCTTCTGCGATCATGTCTAGATCTGGAGTTGCAGGTTTTATAGAGTCGATGACTGTAAGGAATAAGAAAATGAGGGGAAAGCAGCTCTGTAGATCAGAGGATTCCTAGAAGTTTGTTTCACTGATAACACTCTGATAATAGCTGGTGTTTGAAGTAAAACTAGAAACACTCTTTAGCCATAGCACTAAACCCTATTTTTTCAGTGTAAACAGGGCCTATCTGCTGGTGTTCTTTTTCCGTCTGAGGCTAAAATATTCCAATTGTTGCATCACCATTGGTTGTTGAGGAAAGGATTAGGTTATCAAAAATAAAGACTATTGCTCTGGTCTGAAATAATGGAGCAAATGAAAGCACAGGGAATGAAATATGTGTTTCCTTGGAAAGTTCTTAGGTATACATGTGGAATACAATAAAGATGACCCATGGAGAAAGAGGCTTCGGTTCAAGTTCTCTGGGAGAGGTTAGGAAAATATCAAATTAACCTGTCTGATACCTTATCAGTCAGTTTTGAGTAATCAACTAAGTTAACATTCTTACCTTCTACAAATCATTAAATCATACATAAGGGACCCGGAAATCTCCTAGTTCCTTCCATAGAAGGTGCAGCTGAAAAGTGAGGAGATCTTAGATTCCAAGGACTTTTCCCAACAAAAGAGTTTTAGCAATTCCCTTGGGACTTTAACCCTTTTTAATCTGAGTAAAGTCCTTCCAAGTTAGATTAGGAAGATAAGTCATTCCTGATCTATGTACTGTTTGATGGTTTAAATTGAGTCCTAATGGAATCACACAGAGTTCTAAAGGTAACAATGGTGCAGACAATGCCAACACCTTTATAACCTCAGAATTTCACAAACACAAACACACAATACAAGGCAGAGATGCCTGTTAAACTTACATTCATTCTTTATGGTCTCAGTCAAAAAAAAGCAGGAGGGACCAGCTTATAAATAACTCTTTTCTGTCCCTTTCCTCTTCCCTCTTACCAAGATCCTGTTTTTAAGAGATTGAATTGAATTAGTGATATCAATGTGCCCAGTTGCCCCAACTGATCCACATATCTGAGAAATTCAATACAAAGTGTGCAGATACGAAAACCTATTAGACATGGCACACACATGTACAATAATAGCAACAGCAAACTGAGAACCTCCACAATGTACTCAGGCAAATGTGAAGACTTCCCCATCCTTTCAAAATTGGCTCATCTTGGGGACCCCATCAACTAGAAGCTCAATAAATTCTTGGTGAATATTTAACTTTTTCTTATCCACTGGGTAACTGATCATAGATCTGCTTACCAAAAAATATGTGCATATCAGAATTTACATATAAAACCTTGAAACTGGGTACCTCTTATGCCAGAAGGTAGAGCCACAGGATATGCATTCAGTTTGTCCCAGGGACAAGCAGGGCCTGGAACAACACTTCTAGGGAATTTCTATCCCCCTGCTATGCTTTGCTTAGGGGAGATCAAATAAAAATTGACACTGAGGGTATGACACAGAATGAACAATAAAAGTAAAACCCAAGATGGTTATGTCTTTGCAAATAAGCACTATGTCTTTATTTATCTTTTTGTTCCTTTAAGGAGACTGTCAAATGTCTAACATAAAACCTCCCTTCATGTCTGCTAATTGGTGGAGGTCAGCTGCCACTCTGTTGGCACCTGGGGCAGGGATCTCATGAGCTGATTGTATGAGCAGCACAAGCTATTCCAGCATCCAGTCTACAGAGACACCTGCACTCTGTCTGATCGAGACCTACAGATAACTTGAGAGAAGATTCATTACTAGCAAAGGGGTGAGATGCATGGCTTGCCCGCCTTAAGCATTGTGCTGTTATTGTTAGGTGCCGTGGAGTGGAGTTGAGTCCAATGCATAGCAACCCTAGCGACCCTATGTACAACAGAACAAAATGCTCCCTGACACTGGGCCATGAGCAGCACTATTGCCAGTCTTCCTCTGCTAATCATAAGATTTTCAATGGCTGATTGGTTTTTTTTGTTTTTGTTTTTATTGTTTGTTTGTTTTTGTTTTTTGGGTTTTTTTTGTTTGTTTTTTTTTGTTTTTTTTTTTGTTTTTTTCTTTTTTGGAAATGGGCTGCTGGGTCCTTCTCCCAAGCCTATAGCACCAAATATTCCAAGAGGGTCTCCTATCAAAGGACTAACCAGGCCCCATCCTGCTTAGCTTTCCAGATCAGATGGGCCTGGACATCAGGGTGGTATAAGTGTGCAGGCTATGCTAAAGCCTTCTCCTTTATTCTCTTAATATCGGCAGTCTTTCCCTCAAAGATTTGTATTTGGAAACTCTGGAGTTTTCTTTTAAACCAGAAACACTATAATGCTAGCACTTTTCTGCCTAAGTCTCTTCCTCTCAAATCTCCTTTACCACATCCTAGAGGTTTCAATCATGAATTCTGCTAGAGTTTCCCAGGACCTTGGACACTGTTTCCATCATCTATGGCTGTGCATGCCACATCACCTCAGAACACACTGGCTTGAAACAACAATCATTTCATTGCTCATGATCCTGTGGGTCAGGAATTTGGGCAGGGCTGAGTGAGGTGGCTTGTCTCTACTTCACGTGGGGTTGGTTGGACTAACTCATGCAGCTACATTCAGCTGTCCACTGAGCAGGGATGGGCTGAGTATCCAATATGGCTCAAGTGCTGGTTGTCTAAGAGAACACATTGGTTCTCCTCCCTATGGCATCTCTTTGAGAGACTTCCCAGAGGTCTTTCATCCTTAAGGTCTCTCCCCTTTACCAACATGGACTGGGCATTTTCATGTGGTGTCTTAGAGTAGTAATATGAGTTAAAGCAGAGGTTATATGATCCCTCTACAAAGACTGTTTGGAAATCCCAGGACATTCCTTTGCAGCATTTGGCTGGTCAGAGCAAGGTTCAATGACAACTTATATTTAAGAGGTGAAGAAATGAACTTCCCTGTTTCATGGGAAAGGCAACACCTATGTGCAGACATGGGAGGGCGTGTGGGTTATCATCTCTGTAGGCAATCTACCACCTTCCCTGTGGTTTGAACCATTGGCCACTGCTCCTCTTTATGACCAGGGAGATGCACAAGGTGGTTTCCAAACTCTTGCCATCCACAATCTCAGTTTGTGTCTTCACCAGGTACTCAGAATTCCTTAGCTGACCTTTTCCCACTAAAGGTATTGCCTGGGACACATGTTGGTACATATGCTCCTGACACAGCCGCTGTTCATGTGATGGAAGGAGAGCTTGAAGCTTATGCCTTTTAAGGACATATAGTCCACTTCCAAAAACAACTGTGTTTGGGGCAATCCTCACCCTCTCTTCCAGGGTCCAGTCTTGATGTTCATTCTGGATCACCTACAGAAATCTGTATGGACATATACCACTGGGTCTGCCCTGAACATTCCCAACTCAGAGTTTATGTGCTTTTTTAATCTTTATATGTCCATGCCCTGTTCTAGAATCTATGACACTAATCTGTACTGTATGCAGCCAATAGCACCCTAGTATCTGATCCTGTCTGATCTTGGAAGCTATGCAGGATCGGCCTGATTAGTTTTGGGATGGGAGACGCCTAGGAACATCAGGGGCTGTAGGATAGAGAGAAGAACTTGGCAGTCCACTCCTGAAATAATACACCATTGAAAACCCTATGAGTAGCAGAGAAGCACTGACAATAGTGGCCGACATGGCATGGTGTCGGAGAGTGTTTTGTTCTGTTACACATAGGGCCACTATGAGTCAGATCCCACTTAATGGCACCTAACAACAACAACAAGTCTATACTACGTGTCCTTTCTCTAAAGTCTCTCCTTTAGTTAAAATGGCTGTGCTGCATGGCACATGGGGTGGAGAACCGGAAATGAGAAGTGATTAGAATATGTGGGTTCAGCCCCACCTTGACACTGACCCTTTGTCCCTGCCCACCTCCAATCTTAGGCCGAATTCCAAGAGATGATCTTTGTTCTCTTTTGAGAAGGGTTGTGAATGACACACCCTTAGGATGCTTTTTTATACATGTAGGTGGGTCCAAGGTCACATACTTTGTATGCACCTTCAGACTTTGGTTGAGTAGTTGTGATTGGATGAGGATTATAGGACAATAAAAAACTCGGGATGGCATCAAGGAAAACACAATTAAATATTATCTGAAAATCATATGTCTAAACTACATGTAGAGACAAATCTACACTGCATATAAATTTCACCCACATTTTGCTAGAATACACATGATTATTCCTCTATACTAGTTCCCATGGCACTGTGGTTCTCAAAGATCACAGAGCCTGTCAGAAATAAAATGAAAATGACATAAACTATTTCATCTGAAAAATGCACAAGTGGGTAATATTTATATTCATATCAGGATATTTGCCCATTCCCTAAGCTCCATCCATGAACTTCTTATAAAGAATTCTAAATGAAATGGATTGGGCCTTTTGGAAAATCTCAAGGAAGATGAAGATCAATTTAGTGTAGTTTTATTGGGAATCATATGGTCAGGACATATGTATCCTCCTTATGCATTCCATTTTAATTAACAGCTCACATGGATCTTATTACGTAGGTGACCTTCTGCCCTTTGGTCATCTCCACCTTTCTTTCGAAAGATCTGATGGAAGTATCTTGTAATAACTACGCAAGATTTCAGGTCAGTGACTCTTCCTTGGGGGTGAGGGGGCCCTTTTAATGTGCACTTCACATGCATCATAGTTCTGCACTTTGTAAGAGGAAGATCTTATCCTGGAGGGTTTTGGTGACAATCCAGTTTTCACATGAGCATAATGAACTGGAATTAGCAGTTGCTATACATCCTATTGTCCAAAGTGACACACACTCTTCTAGAGAAATAGAAACAAATCTGCAAAAGATCATGTGTACTGTGAGCATTTCTGAGGCCAGGTACTATGTCCATTTTGATGGACAATATGAGCAGCTGCCTGGCTCTTAATTTTACCATTTATACAGAGCTTTATAATTTACCATTTATACAGAGCTTTAAGTAGAGTCATGAAATGTATCTTGATAGTTGAATCTGAAGGCAATTGTGATTTCCCAAGACATAGCTCAATGCCACTTCTTGTGCATATAATTCAAGTGTAATGTTCGGTTCAACAGAAATCCAATTGTTAAGGTGGTCTTCACACTTTACCTTTTACTAGTTTGTCTCATTTTTAAATTATCATAGATTTAATCCTGACAATGAAGAGGAAAATAAAATAATGTAATAACACCCTGGGCAGGTAGAGTGTCTTTTATCAGTGATCTCAAAATACCTTGTAAACATTAATTACTTCTCCAAACATGCTGGGAGGGAGATGTGGTTATGACCATCATGCTGATGAGGAAGCCAATGCTGGGTCAGAGATCAGTAACTTATGATAAACCAACTGATCTTGATGAGGTCTATATGAAAAAGGATGAAAAATGACCAACTCCAATACAGAGGGAGCATCCCAGCTGCTTGCCCAGCATGGTTTTCATCATTGGCTGCAGTCAGCCTTGCTCTGGCCCCAACCATTATCACCATTTCCCATTTCTTCTCTATCTGATTATCTTTAGTCTCATCACCAAGTAACACAAAGCCCTCTTTGAAGAAGATATGATCCAAGCAGAACTTTATAATCTGGGCTTCCTGGATCCCAAAAGAAAAGGGACCAAGGGAGGACTAAGTATTACATATTTCTCAGGTCTCCCAAAAGATTTATTTAAAGGACAGCCTGTGTTGTAAATTTCCAACTATATCAATCCTTCCTTGGCCATTGAAGATTCAATTTTGAATTAATTGTTCAAGAGGCTATCCGGTTCCATGGTATTCCAATACACTGAGTGAAGTACAGTTAATTTTAGCCTTTCTTGCAGCACGTCCTACCCCATATATCAAGTGAAGCACTGTGTGTATAGGATACACTGGCTGTGGTCTGCCCCTTGGTCATTCATCTATTAATTCTCTCATTTTCCAAACCTTTCAATAAAATACACTCAAGGCTCTATCCATATTGTCACCAGAGCCAGAACAAAGCCATGTAATTAATGTTCATGAAAAACATATTATCAAGGAGAATTCTAGAACCTCTCCAACCTATCAGAGCTCCTTAGTGAACAGCATGCCCCTCTTTAATATAAATATATCCAATCTTTGTTTTTTTTTTAATAAAAAAACCACATTTATCATTCTGGATGCTACTTCTTCCCTCCTCTCACTTTTCCCATTTCTAAAATAGGCAATAAGAGACTAGGTCTTTAACAATAACAACCACTGTGGAATAAAGTGTAGACTACAAAATAAAATCACAGTAAGTTAGTTCCACATCACATCACTAAAAAGAAAGGTTACTTCCAACTGGTGGAAAAACTCTTTTTTCCATTGACCCACTCAGAACAAGCCATGACTTCTCTGGGGCTTGCTATCTGGTAAATTCCACTAGAATATCTCTGTCTGGAATTTAGGAATTAGAGGAAGGGGCCAGAGGAAATTTTAAAATAGACCTAGTAGTCCAGCCTGGTCCACAGATCGGCTGCACTGTATAACCCACGGCCCACTGGGATCTGCAGCGGTGATGTGTTTTACTTTTCTATTTTGAGCCTGTGACTCACATTACAAATATTGACTTCTATTTCTCTATTAGCATCAGATTTTTTTTTCTTGAATCCTCCGAATTGACTTTGACTATAACTTTGGTTAATATTAAACCTCTTGGGTCAACACATTTTTATAGCAGTGAGCTGCTGTAACCACATGGAGTGGGGATTGGCAAAGAAGTGGTACGACCAGGAGCAGGACATGGGGAGGCTCTTCCAGGCACTCTTCCCCACCCACAGACCACTAGCTACCCCGCACACTGCTGCCAGATTCACCTTCCCAAGGCATCAGTGGGATAATGGTGAAAACCTTCCGCAGAACCCATTGCTAAGGGATGAAGGTTTGAATTCCACACGCCTAAGTATTACATGATATGAAAAGTCTTCGCCCTCACAGACCCCAAACAAATCACCTCTGGACACACCCATCATCTCTTTCTTGCTTCAGTCCCCCAAGCACATTGGCTCTTATGACACATAAGTAAACTCACACATAAGCAGATTCTTACCCGGCTTCTCTTGCCTCCTTCGTCATAGGCTCTGACATACTCATCTTTGTGCCTCTATACGCCCAGCACCAGCACCAGGCACACAGGAGATAATGAATAAACATTTGCTGAGCCGAATTCTGTCTCAAGGTTTATCTGTTTCCTTTAAACACATGATTAATAGTCACATGAAGTAGTTAAAATAGCCACACTGCAAGGTGGCTAAAATAAGATGCCTCAGGGAAAATTGAATGCATTTTGCTAATATCCAGCTTTTTAAAAAGTACTAGTATTATCTTTCATCTTACCTATGATAGTAAAATAAATTATTTCCAGAATTATAATAAACATTAAAAATATAAGTGAGAGGAATCAACATAAACAGTATTCACAGCATCCTAACAATCCTTCTACGATGAAGTCTTTCTGAGGATGCACTAAATAACAGAATTAGGGCGTGAGATGTACCTTTTTTTTCCTGCCTTTGCATTGTTTCTGCTGCATGATTATTAGGAGAAAGCAATGGGAAAATGAGAAGAGAAAGTAGAAAGCAGGAAGAACTGTATTAAAAAAATTTGCAAGAAGGGACAAGAACATAAAATCATTAAGAAGAAAAGGAATCCCTTGGCCATGTCAAGTGACTTTGACCTTTCTTTTTTACAGAACTGGAAGGAGCCAGATAACGCCCTTTTTGTTTACAGAGGAGGAAACAGGGAGGCTAAATTATTTCCTATCCTGGGGTAAAAGAACTTTAGCTGAAAGTAGGCATTTTGTGCTGTTACATGCGCTGCTGATGGAGCCCTTCAAACAACTGTTTAGCATGTCTTTTATCAATGTCAGGCAGAGCTTTGGGTCCTGAGGATACAGGTTGGAATTTCTTATTTAGTAAAAATAAACCCAGGGGTTTAAAATATGCTTTTTATGCCAAGGGATAAGAAATGATGACCACCACAACAAAGGTTGGATAATTCTAAAAGCTGGTTCGTATGTAGTGCTGTGAGCAGTGTTAGGCAAATTCCCAAATTTTCCAAAGGTTTGATAAACGTTTTGCTCATATTTTATTGCTGGTGCCCAACCACTGATTTGAATCTGCACAAGTGTGGCTATGATTGGCTTCCCTGACCTGTGACTTGTCATTGTGAGAATCCATGTGCCAATCAATGACTGGCATGTGGGCGTCCTTGGCAAAGTAGACCAAGTGTGTGCAGGTGCTAGTGAGCCTTCATGGCCCCCCATTCGTCTCTCATCCACCCACTAGTGTTTCTGCAATAAAAATAATTGCCAGTTGGACCTCGAATAGGCTGCTTTTTATCAGCCTTGCATTTTTGAAACACTAATACCCCATTCAGTTTTAGAAAAACAAAGGGAGCAGAAGGCTGTTTATTATTTGATAATCAACCTTTCTAGAAAGGCTGTGAGTGATTTGTGAGTTTTCTCATGGTTCCTAGTAATGGACAAACAAGGGACATATGTTTCCATTTGATCATATCCCTGTGGATGCTGAAAGTCCATATTTTCCTGTTGCTAAAACTTAATGGAAACAAAACTGAACAAGAAAAAAAAATCCCTCAAAAGGAAAGCAGGGGCACTTCTCTTATGACTCACTTTGGATATCAATAGAAAGATTTGTTTCCTCCAAAGGAGCACTTCAAAAAGGAAAAGCGCCCGAAAAACTCTTAAAACAAAATAAAAATCCTGCCACATATTTTATCATTATAAGACCAAGAGGGAAATGGATATGAACAAAGTAAGTTCTTTCATTTGTTTTGTGCATTACCACTTTCCTTCCTTCTCTCAAACAACTGGACCATCTTCCCCTTTCCATATAATCATGCATAATACATTCATGATTAAACAACAATTATATTTATTTATTTATTTACTCATTCATTCATTTTAGGAGACCAGGATTTGAACCCAGGGCATGCATTTTACCACTGGGTTACAACCCCAGCCCATTGGCGATAAAATTAAAAAGTGAATACTTAAGTTTGTTAGGAATCTAGTCTGAGGTGTGAATAGCCCATCCATCAGGAGGAAGCCAGTTTTCCTAGTAGGAGTTCACCTTATTTCAGACATTTCCCGATAAGCATATCATCTTAGTCTGAGGCTGATAATGCAGTCCATGTTCCATTGTGTGGTGAAGCCTGAGTCATTCTTAAGTATCAACAGCAACAATAGGTAACATTGACTGGGAGGCTACTAAGTGCCAAGCACTAAGGAATTTCTATTCATTGTTTTACCGATTCCTTAATTGATTTCCCTGGACATCCACCACTGGCTTTTATCATTTTATAGATGAAAAAAATATACTTTCTAAGTGTTCATTCAAAGTAGAATGGGCCCAAGTTAGAAGCAAAAAGTAAAACTTTGCTCCTTGGAAAAGAGTTCCATACTCAGCACTTTGTGAATTCACTTTGCTTTCCAGAGCTCAGAAGAGGTCCATGGGAGGAGATGAGTTCAGGGCTTTGTGCTGACCAGTTCTGAAGACTACTGAAAAATCCAGAGAAAGGTAACACACAGGGGGACCCCTCTGGGTCTCATCCCGTACCTTTGCACAAGGCGAATGCCTGGTATTTAGTGTGCTTGCTGGGTGGAGGAAAGACAGCTTCTCTCCTGCATGCTAAAATGATTTTTAGACCACTTGAAACCCCTGCTTCTAATGGTAGGTGGCCTTCAGGACAAAGGAGAGAGCCTCTGTCTGGGCTCAGGACACCTATCTTCTAATGTCTACAGTTTCAAGGTCGTCGAAAAGCCTTGACAACTTTTCACTTACAGGCACTAAGTAGAGGGAGATTAGCCCATGATCTATGTGGGATTAAATGCTCAGCTTCCCTTTCCTGATTTCTCTCTGCTCAAGAGAGCTACAGTCCAAAAATACACTCTCCCTGTACTACTGATGAGGCCACAAAGTGTGGTTCCTGCCCTCACTGTGCCCTTCCCGTTTTGACCCGTTTTGCTATCAGAAGTTTTCTTTCCTGTTGAATTTTCTAACTTGCTGCTTAGCACAGGCAAGATATCCAGAGAGAAACTATGTCCAATGTCCTTCTTATATGCCCCATTCTAGCTCTTAAGCACCCATCTCAAATGTTAACTGGGTTCCTGGCCTCAGTTTGTCCCTCCCTGTACCCCTGACTCAATACCCCCATAAAAGACATAGCCTTTCTTGCTAGAGTTTCTATTATGGCTTCTTATTAGGCCAAATGTCCTGCATGAACCTTTGTTTCACTTTCCACAACAGGAGCACCTCTCTGAAGAGAGTATGACCACCAGTGTTTTGTACCTAGGTCCAGATAAGCGACCATCAATGGAAATTGATCAGATAGGAGTAGCTATGATAATGTGAAACTTGGCTCTGAGGCAACCTTCCCTTAACTGGGTGGCAAAGTCATGTTTT
>VMDO01005402.1:5833-112479 GCA_007922755.1 Pedetes capensis | reverse complement strand
TGAGCAAATAATCCGAGAAGCTGGACTTTATGAGGAAGAACGCGGCATCAAGATTGGAGGAAGACTCATTAACAACCTGCGTTATGCAGATGACACCACTTTGCTTGCTGAAAATGAAGAGGATTTAAAACATTTACTGATGAAGATCAAAGATCATAGCCTTCAATATGGGTTACAACTAAACATCAACAAAACAAAATCCTTACGACTGGGTCAGCATGCAACTTCACATTAAATGGAGAAAAGATTGAGGTTGTCCAAGATTTTACTTTGCTTGGCTCTATAATCAACACCCATGGAAGCAGCAGTCAAGAAATCCAAAGACGTATTGCTCTAGGAAAAGCTGTGGCAAAAGATCTCTTTAGAGTACTGAAAAGCAAAGATGTCACATTGAAGACGAAGGTGTGTCTGACTCATGCCATGGTATTTTCAGTGGCATCATATGGTTGTGAAAGCTGGACATTGAACAAGAGAGACAGAAAAAGAATTGATGCTTTTGAATTGTGCTGGAGACATCTATTGAATATACCATGGACTGCCAAAAGAACCAACAGATCTGTCCTAGAAGAAGTACAACCAGAGTGCTCCTTCGAAGCAAAAATGGCCAAACTGTGTCTTACATATTTCGGACATGTAGTCAGGAGAGAACAATCCCTGGAGAAGGACATCATGTTTGGGAGATTGGCAGGTCAACGGAAAAGAGGAAAACCCTCCACCAGATGGATTAACACAGTGTCTGCAACAGTGGGCTTAAACATAAATAAGATGGTTTGCCTGGTACAGAATCGGCAAGTGTTTCGATCTGCTGTACATAGGGTCGCTATGAGTCGGACTCTACTCGACGGCACCTAACAACAACAAGAAGGAAGGCTAATTAATATGACTAGTATCCGAATTTACACACCCACCACTAAGGCCACAAATGAAGATAGGGAAGATTTCTACAAGCTTCTGCAATCTGAAATAGATCAAACAGGCAATCAGGAAGTACTGATAATTACTGGTGACTGGAATACAAAAGTTGGAGACAAAAGAAGACAACTCAGTAGTCAGAAAATATGGCCTTGGTAACAGAAATGATGCTGGAGATCACATGATAGAATTTGTCAGACCAATCACCTTTTCATAGCAAATACATTTTTACACCAACATAAACATCAGCTCTACACGTGGACTTCATTACATCGAACATACAGGAACAAAATTTACTACATTTGTGGGAAAAAATGATGAAAAAGCCCCATATCAAATGTCAGAACACCAGGTGCTGATTGTGGATCAGACCATCACCTTCTCATATGCAAGTTCAAGTTGAAACTGAAGAAAATTAGAACAACTGTTCAAGAGCCAAGGTATGGCCTTGAATATGTCCCCCCTGAGTTCAGATACCACATCAAGAATAGGTTTCATGCATTAGACACAAATGATACAAGATTAGATAAGTTGTGGCATGACATCAAAGATATCATTCATAAGGAAGCAAAAGGTTATTAAAAATATAGGAAAATAAGAAAAGACTAAATTACATGTCAAATGAGACTCTGAAACTTGACCTTGAATATCGAGCAGCTAAAGTAAAAGGAAGGCATGATAAAGTTAAACTAAACAGAAGATTTCAAAAGGTAACCAGAGAAGACAAAATCAAATATTGTAATAACATGTGCCAAGAGCTGGAGACAGAAAACCAAAAGGGAAGAACACACTCTGTTTTTCTCAAGCTTAAGGAATTAAGGAAAAAATTCAAGCCCCAGAGTGGCAATAGTGAAAGATTCTAGAGGGAAAATGTTAAATGATGCATGAAACATCAAAAGAAGATAGAAGGAATACACAGAGTCATTATACAAAAAGGAATTGGTTGGGTGACCAAATGCTTCAAAAGGTTGCATATGAAGAGTAACCAATGGTATTTAAGGATAAAGTGGAAGCTGCCTTGAAAGCTCTGGTAAAATACAAGGCTCCAGAATTGATGGAATTACAATAGAGATGTTCAGCAAACAGATGCAACACTGAAGGTGCTAACATATTTATGCCAACATATTTGGAAAACAGCTACCTGGCCAACTGACTGGTAGAGATTCATATATCTTTGCCTATTCCCAGGAAAGGGGATCCAACTGAATGTGGAAACTACTGGATAATATCATTAATATCACACACAGGCAAAATTTTACTAAAGATCATTCAAAAGTGACCTAGCAGTATATAGACAGGGAACTGCTAGAAAACTGAGCTGGATTCAGAAGAGAGTAGAGAACCAGGGACATCATTGCTGATGTCAGATGTCTGTTAGCCAAAAGCAGAGAATATCAGAAAGATGTCTATCTATGTTTTATTGACTATACAAAGGCTTTTGACTGTGTGGATCACAACAAATTACAGATAACACTACAAAGAATGGGAATACCAGAGCCTTTAATTGTATTGATGAGGAATCTCTACACGGACCAGGAGGCAGTTATTCAAACAGAACAAAAACACTGCTTGGTATAAAGTCGAGAAATTTATGTGTCAGGTCTATATCCTTTCACCATAGCTCTTCAATTCCTATGCTGAGCAAATAATCCAAGAAGCTGGACTTTATGAAGAAGAACACAACATCAGGATTGGAGGAAAACTCATTCACAACCTGCGTTATGCAGATGACTCAACTCTGCTTGCTGAAAGTGAAGAAGATTTGAAACATTTACTAATGAAGATAAAAAAAAACATCACCTTTAGTATGGATTGCAACTAGACATCAACAAAACAAAAATCCTTACAACTGGGTCAGTATGCAACTTCACAATAAATGGAGAAAAGATTGATGTTGTCCATGATTTTGTTTTACTTGGTTCTACAATCAACGCCCATGGAAGCAGCAGTCAAGAAATCAAAATATACATTGCTTTGGGAAAAGCTGTGGCAAAGATCTCTTTAAAGTATTGAAAAGTAAAGATGTGCCAGGTACAGTGGCACACACCTGTAATCCCAGCAACTTGTGAGGCGGAGGCAGGTGGATCATAAGTTTGAGACCAGAGGCAGTCTATGTAACTTAGCAAGACCCTGTCTCAAAAAGTAGAAAATGGGCTGGTTGTGCAGTTCAGTGGTCCAGCACTTACAAAGCATGCAAGCACAAGGCCCTGGGTTCAACCCCCAGTACGACAAAAAGAAAGAAAGAAAGAAAGAAAGAAAGAAAGAAAGAAAGAAAGAAAGAAAGAAAGAAAATATGTCACACTGAAGATGAAGGTTCACCTGACTCAAGCCATGGTATTTTCAGGTGCATCATTTGGTTGTGAAAGCTGGACATTGAACAAGGGAGACAGGAGAAGAATTGATGCTTTTGAATTATGGTGCTGGAGATGAATATTCAATATATCACAGACTACCAAAAGAACTAACAGATTTATCCTAGAAGAAGTACAGCCAGAGTGCTCCTTAGAAGCAAGGATGGCTAGACTTATTTTGGACATGTGGTCATAAGGGAGCAATCCCTGGAGAAGGACATCACGTTTGGGAGAAAGGAAGATCAATGAAAAAAGGGAAAACCCTCCACTAAATGGAATGACACAGTGTTTGCAACAATGAGCTTAAATATAAATAAGATTGTGTGCTTTGCACAGAATTGGGTAGTGTTTCGTTCTGCTGTACATAAGGTTGCTATAAGTCTGACCCGACTAAACAGTACCTAATAACAACAACATGGGCCTTTGGGGCCCAATGGTAGAATGTTATGGTTAGATCTGAATGGCCCCCAAGGCCATGGGTTTGAACCCTTATTCCTCAGTTGGTGGTGCTTTCCTGGAAGGTCATGAAACTTTTGGAGGTAGGATTCTTGTTTCGTGGAAGTGGCTCCCTGGGGGAAGGCCAATGGCAAAAGTAGCTCCATGGAGGTAGGCTCTTGGTGTTGTTTGCCCAAGACCCACAGGCCAGGTCACTCTCTGTCTTGTGCTCTATGATACCATGAGGTTGTCTGCTATAGGCCCTATCCCCTGCTATTGCCATGCCTACAGCAATGCAATTATGAATTAATCTTTTAACTCTGAGTTTCTAATAAACCTTATTCTCTTTAATTTTTTTAGGTTGGTTTTTCTGTTACAGTAATGATAGCTGACTAATAAAATGAGGATGCCTAAGGATTTCCGGAAAAACTCAAGAAAAAAATCCTATGGGTAAAACTGGTAAGATGGGCATGTTGATGTATACCTGTAATTCCATCACGTTGGAGAAAGAGGCAGGAGGACTGTGAGTTTGATGCAGCCTAGGCTACACAATAAAACCCTATCAAAAATGGAGGGAGGGAACTCATGAAAATATCCTGAATAACAACATTTGTGGATCTAATAACTTCAAAAGAAAAACACCAAAATCTATATACTTAAACCAGAAATGTCTCCTGAGCCTCCAATTATACTTAATGAAATAACTTCTCCTTGATCTCTCATTTGATGCTGTTGTTAGGTATCTTTGAGGCAGGTTCTACATATAGCAACCCTACGTAAAACAGAACAAAACATTCCCTGCAGCTGTGCCCATGCCTGGCACTATGTCAGTGCTTCCCTGCTATTTATAGAGTCTTCCAAGGCTGATTATTTCAGGATTGCTTGGGGAGTGGGCTGCCAGCTCCTTCTCCCATGTTTTGTGGTGCTGGAGATCAAACCCAGGGCCTCAGAGAGCAAAGAACAGCACTCTACCAATGAGTTCAACTTCATGAGTACCTAAAACTCAACACATGCAATATTCTACTCATCATCTTAACCCTAACACAAAGCTGTTTTCTGTCTTTTCCTATCTTATTACATTTTTTGCTAATGAAAACCTATACTCAAGCCTCCAAAATTAAATAACAAGTTTTTACAAATAAAGAGAAGAAAAATAATAGGGAAAAAATCAACAAACTAAAAGTTGAGTTTTTTTTAAAGAATAAATAAAACTCATAAATCTTTAGAGAAAATAGATTCAAAACTAGAAATGAAAGGAATGACAGTATAGCTAATATTACAGAAATAAAAAGGATCATAGAATCTACTATGTGTAGGGAAAATTGGGAGGAAATTGGTAAAAACTCCCAAACTGGGAAAATGGCGTTTGAATATCTGTTTTGTAAATTAGAAATCTACTTGGTTGCATGTTTGTACAAAACCCTTCCTGATTGGACAATTGGGCTGAAAGCTGATTGGCTCAGGCCATTCCGTGGGCAAACTATATAAAGAGCTGCGCTGCGGCAGCTCGACCCTTTTTTTTTTTTTTTTTTTTTTTTGGCACGGCCTTTCTGGCATCCCTTTCTGCGCCTTCTCGCCTGTTCCTGCCCGGACCACAGATGAGGACGCGCCTCTCTCGCTGCTCTCCCCCGAACCTTTGATGAGGAAATAATGCTCTCCCATCACAATCCTCGACAAGGAAAAGAACCTGCTCTCCGTCTGATCACCGAGGAAGCGGCAGCTGTCTCCTCCTGACCACCGAGAGGACCAACACAGGTGTTTGTCCCTGGAAGGCAAAAGCGCCTGAGGCTTTTCCTTTCTCCCGTCTCCTCCGGGGTCCCGAGGGCCGCGGGAGTCTGCGCCCCTTACCTGAGGGTCCCGAGTGAATTGTGTTTAGTATCTGTGTGCGCGGCGGTGCAGCCCGTCTGAACCTTCAGGCCAGACCGGGAGGCGCGCGCCCCACACTATGCACAGTTATATGACAATAAATTTGATACTCTAGAATAAATGGATAAAATCCTAAAAGAGTACAACCTACCCAGAATTAATAATGAATAGGAAATATGAACAGACCAATAGTGAGTTATTGTTGAATAAGGAAATTAAATCACCAACCAGTCTCCAAAAAGAAATTACTTCACTGGTAAAGTTTACCAAACACATTGATAAACTACCAATCTTTCTTAAATCCCTCCAAAAACATCTGAAGGGAGGAATCCTGCCATACTCATTTGATGAGGTCATTACCTTGATAGCAAAGCTAGATAAAGACACTCCAAGAAAAGAAAACTACAAACCAATACACTTGTGAATATAGATACAAAATCCTTTAATAGAATACTAGAACACAAAATTCAATACTACATCCAAAATACCAGGTATTATGAACAAATAGGATTTATCCCTGGGAGGTAAGGATGGTTTAAAATACACAAATCAATAAATGCAATGTACTATAATCACAAAATGAAGTATAAGAATCACATGATCGTCTTAATAGATGCAGAAAAAAGATTTGATAAGATTAAATGTCCTTTTATGACAAAAATTCGTAACAACTTAAATATACAAGAAATTTACCTCAACATAATAAAGGCCATATAACATCATATTCAATAGTGAAAAACTGAAAGATTTTTCTCTAAGATCATGAACAAGTAAAGGATGCTGACTCTTGTCACATCAATTCAATTTCACACTAAAAATCCTAGCCATAGCAATTAGACAAGTAAAAGAAACAAAATCTATCCAAAGAAAGAGGTAAAAATGTTTCCAGATGATATGATCTATGTAAATATACATTTATACATAACTCTAAAGACAATGAAAAAACTGATAGACCTTAGAAATGAATTCAGTAAATTTATACAATTATCAGTGAATATAGAAAAATCAATTGCATCTCTATTCACTACCAATGAACATTCTGAAAAGGATATTAGAAACCAGTTTTATTGACAATAGCATCAAAAAGAGCTAAATATTAAGTAATAAGCTTAACCAAAGTAAAGGACTTATACTCTAAAGACAACAAAATATTGATAAAATAAATTAAAGATATAAATAAATGAAAAGATATCTTGTGTTCATGGATTGGAAGACTTAATTTTTTTTTAAATATCCCTGTTTCCCAACATGATCTAGTTTCAATGCAATCCCTACTTAATTCCAATGGTATATTTTATAGAAACAGAAAAGTCAGTCCTCAAATTCATAGGCAAACACAAAAGATGCCAAATAGCCTCTATAATTGTGGAGGAAAAGAATAACAGAGCTGGAGACATTACACTACCTCATTTAAAAATATCTTTTAAATCTACAGTAGTTGAAATTACATGGTACTGACATAAAAACATAGAACAATTAAACAGACTAAAGAGTCCAGAAATAAACACATACATACTGTGTCAACTACTCTTTGAAAAAGATATCAAGAATATACAATGACGAAAAGAGAACCTCCTCAATAGTGTTGAAAAATTGTATAGCTATATGCAAACTAATGAAATTGGATCTTTCTCTTATACCATACATAAAAATAAACTCAAAATGCATTAAAGACTTAACAGAGCCTGAAACTACAAAACTCTAGAAGAAAGCATAGGAAAAAAATTTCTTGACATTGGCCTTGGCCATGAGTTCTTACATGTGCACCAAAAGCAAAGGAAACAAAAGCAAAAATAAAGAAATGAGAGAGCATCAAACTAAAAAACTTGCACAGGACAAGAAACACTCAACATAGTAAAGAGGCTGCCCATGGAACACAGGGAACATTTGTAAGCCATATATCTAATAAAGGGTTAATATCCAAACTATAGCCTGCACCCATAGCCCTGTGGCATCCAATCCCATCAGATCTCGGAGGCTAAGCAGGGTCAGGCCTAGTTAGTACTTGGATGGGAGACCACCTGGGAACACCAGGTGTTGTAGGCTTGGGAGAAGGACCCTGCAACCCACTCCCAAAAATCAATCTGTCATTAAAAACCCTATGAACAGCAGAGAAGCACTGACAATAATGTTTTGCCTGCTGTACATAGGGTCACTATGAGCAGGACACCGACTCAAGGGCACCTAACAACAACAACATTCAAAATGCATAAGGAACTGCTACTAAATAGCAAAACAAACAAAAACCCCTATTAAAACATGGGTAACAGAAACAGATAAACATTTCTCTAAAGACATGCAAATGGTTAACAAATATATTGAAATGTGCTCAACATTACTAATTATCAGGGAAATGCAAATCAAAACTACAACGAGATACTGTCTCATTAGGATATTGTTGTTGTTGTTGTTGTTAGGTGCCCTTGAGTCGGTATCCGACTCATAGCGACCCTCAGGGTTTTCAATGGCTATTTCGGGATTGCCTTGGGAGCGGATTGCCTTGGGAGCGGATTCATTATTCACAATAGCAACATATGGAAACAACTTAAATGTCAACTGATACATGATTAGATTTTTAATCTGGTTTATACATACAATGGAACATTATTTCGGCCTAAAAAAAATTATAGCATATGTGATAACATGGATGAACCTGGAGGATACTATTCTGAGGAAAATAAGCCAGCCACAGTAGAATAAATACTGCATGATTCCACTTATGTGAGATATTTAAAATGGTGAAATTCATCCTAACAAAAATTAAAATGATGAGCCGGGCACAGTGGCACATGTCTGTAATCCCAGAGGCTCGGGAGGTGGTGGCAGGAGGATCAAAAGTTCAAAACCAGAGGTAGTCTGCATCATTTGGTGAGACCTTGTCTCAAAAAAATAAACAAAAAATGGGCTGGGGGTGCAGCTCAGTGGTTCAGCACTTGCAAAGCATGCAAGCACGAAGCCTTGTGTTCAACCCCCAATACAGAAAAAAAAATTAAAATGATGATTATCAAAGGCTAGGGAGAGAAAGAGAGAATTGCTTTTCACTCAGTATAGTTTTTATTATACAAGATTAACAAATTCTAGAGATCTGTTGTACAAAAGTGTGCCAATATTTAACAATACCAAATTGTGGATTTAAAAATTTGCTAATAGAGTGGCTCTTATATCAAGATCTACCCCCAAATACACACATATACACAATATCGATTGTACAAGATTGTGTTGATATTTAATAATGTCTTCTTTTTTGGACTTAAAAAAATTGCTGAGAGTAGACCTTAGATCAAGATCTACTCTCAGATACACACACACACAGACACACACACACACACACACGCACGCATGCACGCACGCACAATATCTATGTTCCCAATTACAAAGAAAGGAAAAAAAGAAGAAAGAAGAAGAGAGGGATAAAAAGAGGGAAAGACAAAGGAAGGAAAGAAGGCACATAGAAAGGAAGGAAGGCAGGCAGGAGGGAAGAAAGGAAGGGAAGGAGGAAAAGAGGAAGGAAAGGAAAAAGAAAGACAGGAAGAACAGAGAGAATCAAGGATTACTTTAAGCTAAGGCTTCTCCCATTTATCTCTTACATCCAAGTATTGAATGAATCTTAGAAATTTTTCTCTACTGCATGTGAAATCTCCATTACCTAAGGTCTCATGGCCTTCCAATCAGGCAACTGAAAGAAACAGTTTCCTATCCAGTTTTCACTACCTCTAGTCTCATCCCTTTCCCCAAAGATATCAAATTGTTACCAGTTAATAAGTCTGATGATGTCTCCCACCAATCAATAAGATTTTTACCATTTCAAACTCTTTTAAAATTCAAACTCTCTAAGATGGAATGGTGGGTCTTCTGTGATTTGTTATCTAACCCCATGTTCCACCACTCCAATAACTCTTTGTTCTACAATTACAAAAAGAAAGTTTCAAAATATACCATGCTCTGTGCCTTTTCACATGGAGTTACCTCTCTCTGGAGTGGCCTTTCTTCCTGTACTCTCTGGAATGCTTGGAATCTTAAATTCATGTCGAAAACTCAGCATAACAATTATCACTTAGAAGAAACTTTTCTCCTCTTCTTCCTGCTGAAGATAGTCCTTCCTCTTCTGTGCTGCTTATCTTTTAGACATACTATTGTCATTTCATGGTAATTTTTGCATACTTATGTTCAAATCTGTGTTGAATGAATGAATGTGTATGTGTCTACTGACCTGTAATAATGAATGAATTAATTGATTATTTCCATTATAGTTTTCAGTTACTCAATATGTTTCTGTTCCTCTCTATACCTGGAAATCATGGGATACCTCTTTCAGTATATTCTTACTGTTGTATAGTAAGTGACAGTCTTTATATGTAGTAACAATAGCAGCACAATTTAGAAAGATTAAAAGTTTTAGGAAATTGAATATATTTTCAAGTTGTTTTCTCATCCATAAATATAAATGAAGATAACTTACTAGCTCCTCCCAGGATGCTTTTCTCATATAGACTCACAGAATTCTTTATATTATCTTCCATTTTCTTTCATTTCTAAAACAGAACCAAGTAAGTTATCTTTTCCTGCTAGTTTTTCCTCTTGTCTTCAAAACTCTAATAAGTTGTTGGAATGAAATAATAATTTTGAATTTGTGGTTTATTCACATGACCAAACTCAGATGAATCATATGTATCCTGAGTTATCATAAAATAATTATTTTCTTTACATAGGAAAAATCAGCTTAGGTTATTCCAGTATTTTAACTACAGGATTCAATATTAGCTGTATACCAAAATCATCTGAGGAATTCTTCAAAGAATATCCCAATACCCAGATCCTCAATCCAGAGATACAATTTGTCTTACTTGAGACCCAGGCACCATATCATAAAATCTTCCCAGTGATTATAATGTATAGTCAAGGAACAAAAACATCATAGATTTTTAAAGACAATATCAGAAACTTAATAGAACAAAACATTGGATG
This sequence comes from Pedetes capensis, assembly GCA_007922755.1. Taxonomy (NCBI): domain Eukaryota; kingdom Metazoa; phylum Chordata; class Mammalia; order Rodentia; family Pedetidae; genus Pedetes; species Pedetes capensis. The sequence goes on along the minus strand of VMDO01005402.1, from coordinate 101,950 downwards.
AATAAAACCTTCTCAGATATAACAGTAAAATATAAAAGAAAAAGTAATGCCTAAATGTCCAGGCACACAGCATCTGTGAACTAAAAAGGGAAATGCCCTTTCACAGGTACTATCTACTCTATCCTCTAATTACCTCTCTGTGCTCTTCAATATGTATTCCTTTGCTGATCCACTGAGTAAACTAGCTAGGGAGATAATGGAAAAGCTATCTTTTCTGGCACATTTTCCCCTGACAGTTGGTAGATGGTAGCCTGGTTCTGACCTGAAAGAACACAAGTGGTATACTTTGTTGTTAGGTGCCATCGAGTCAGGTCCAATTCATAGTGACCCTGAGTACAACAGAAAAAAACACTCCCTGACACTGTGCCATGACCAGCTCTATGTCATTGCTTCTCTCCCATTCATAGGGTTTCCAATGGCTGATTATTTCAGGGTTGTTTCAGGATATATATAATTAACACAAATTATTATCTGTAAGCCTGAAAATCTATGTGCACAAGGGGAAAATAGTTCATTTCAGTCCATATATATTACTCTCAAACTCCTTCAAACATTGCCACCTACACCTAGCATGACAACCATTAATAATAAACTACAAGATAATGGTCTGTAATTCTTTCTTTCTCTGTTCTTACACACAGGAGCCAAAACTAAAAAAATTCATTAAAAAATTTTTTTAAATCAGTATAATTTATAGCCTTAAATTCTAATATGAGGATGGTATGAGGGTAAAGGAGAGAGAAAAGTGAAAAGAGGAGAAGCAGAAGCAGAGTAGGGCAGGAGAGACTGAATAGGGAGTGAGAATGAGAAATTTAATGTGAGACTAAAGCCTGTTTAGAAATACATGTAGAGATCTTTACAAACCAATTTAAAGAAGATAACTTTTGACATCTGAGGTAGAACTCTTACAAGTGGGAACATGATGTAGATTCTAAAGATACATACATTTGAAGACTTGTGATTCACTATCACAATTCTTTTACCAAAATTACATTTATAAAATCAACACATGTGTAAGGGGCTGGGGCACTCAGTTGGTAGAGCGCCACTCTGTGCTCTCTGAGGCCCTCAATTCAATCCCCAGCACCAAAAAAACAGGAGAAAAATTTTCCACTTGTCATTTTCAAAATCTAACACCTATGCAGTTGTTAACAAAAAGCAAGGGCATTTTTTTAGTATACTTATTGAGGGTTTTTTTTTTTTAAACCTACACTATTTCGAGTCTTAAATAAGTCTCTTTATGATGTATTAAATGGGCTGGAGTTTACCTCAGTTGGTAGAGTGCTGCTCTGTGGTCTCTGAGGCCCTAGGTTTGATCCCTTCCATCGCAAAAACAGGAGAAGGATGTGCCAATCCACTCCTGAAGCAATCCCAAAAGCAATCAGCCATTGAAAATCCTATGAGGGTCACTACGAGTCACACATGACTTGACAGTACCTAACAACAACAATGATGTATACATGTTAGTAGGAGAGAAGATGGTGCATTAATAGTAAAAAGGGGATAAAGATGTAGCCATTTCTTTGTATTTCTTTAAAGTGAGGTATGAAAATGCATGTGCATTTTCAGAAAGATTAAAGAAACAATTTGATTAATGTGAAAGATTGTATTTTAGCCCTGTTTCTTTCAATATTTTTGAAAACACAAATGAGGGAAATATCGTCGCTGCCTACCAAATTTCCAAACCCGCCCCTCTTAGTCTCCAAAAAGTGGAATGACCCCAGTTTTGCGATAGCTGTAATTTATAAAAATGGGAAATGTTCTAACAATAGCTGTTTCCAAACCGCTTTATTATTGAATTATTTTGGAAAATTCAACTTTGCACAGTTAGGCTTTGATAGTTAACAACCTCAACCCTTAAAAGTAAACATAATGTTTCCTTATTTTTTTCAATTTATAAACAGTTAAAGCTCCGGCAGAGCAAAGAGATGAAGGAGGGAGGATTAGTAAAACAACATGGAATGAAATAAAGTGAACTAGTGCTCCAGATGGCAGAGTTGTTTAAATGTAGGCCTAGGGGATGGCATGACTTTGCCTACAGAGCTGTAACCTCTCAGAATTTGCTAGAATATGCAGAGCTCAACGAACACATTAGATACTTGAGATATGGTAAGCCACTTTTCCAGTTAACATGTTCTATAGGGAAATGGAGTAGGTGAGTGAGCTACTGAGCAGCTGAAATAAAAGAGCTGGAAGCTCTAATCCCATGACTCCCACAAAACTGTTCTGTGATCTTGGCATGCCCAACAAGGATCTATAAAACTTCATTGTTTCTCCCACTTAACAGACTCAACCTTTGAGCTCACTAACAAGGGAAATGCTACTGAGTATCTCATAAACACTGGTGCCGATAATGCCTCTTAGGGGAGATAACTGATGATTAAAAGGAAGGCAGTTTAAATGCAAAGATGTTTAAGTATTGAACACTGTAGCAGTCTACTCCTAAAAAGGAAGTAAACAGCATACTTTATGGTAGCTGTCCAAGAGACAACATTTTCACATCTGGTATGTAGCTAGCCAAAGAAATGAGAAATACAAATTATCCTGAGTATCAATTTCATGATTATTATGTATATATAGCCTGCAGCCATAGCCCTGTGGCAACCGATCCTGTCAGATCTCAGAAGCTAAGCAGGGTCGGGCCTGGTTAGTACTTGGATGGGAGACCGTCTGGGAATACCAGGTGCTGTAGGCTTGAGAGAAAGACCCGGCAACACACTCCCAAAAATCAATCCACCATTGAAAACCCAATGAACAGCAGAGAAGCACTGACAATAGTGTTTCACCTGTTGCACCCAGGGTCACTATGAGTTGGATAGCCACTTGATGGCACCTAACAATAACAACAACATGTATATATATATAACTTGATTTTAATGCAAATTGATAACCAAATAGATTCTATACTAGAAGTGTTCCTTATAAAAGGAATTCAATTTTACTTACATTATAAATACTAGTGATAGAAACAGTAATTGCCTTTATCTATTGAATAAGGAGACAGGTAGTAAATTTAAATTTAAACTAAATATTTAATTTAATTTAATTTAAACTAAATATTAAACTAAATTTGGTCTGAGGTGCCTCCCACTTGAGTCCTTCTGTAATGAACTGCAACTTAACTTAGTATTTAAACTAACTGAAAGCCTGACTGAGCATACACTCTTGTAACAAATACCTGTCATACCAATGCAACAACTGAACATCAGTTGCAGGTGGTCAACTGATTCAAATCAGACAAAATAAGCTGTAACCAAATACCTTGTCTCTGTCACTCACTGTCACTTTCTGTCCATAAGTACTGCCTGACTACATTGCAAGTCAAAGTTCTTAGATCCCAGTTCTACACAGTTCAAAAGTTATTCTTTGCTCAATTAAGCACTGTTAAATTTAGCTTGTCTGATGTTTCCTTTTAATAGAACAAAAAGGATTTAATAGACATAATTTTTAAAAAGGGAATGTAAGTGAATTTTATACAGATTGATACCATTGCCTTGATGGACCATATCTTTTTTTAAACAGCTTGATATGTGATTAATGTACTATATATTTCAACCTTTTACTTCATAAGAGTCAAAGAATTTTAGTGTGTTCATATTCACAGGGTTATGCAATCATTAACACAAAGTTTGATTTTCTTTCTCCCCTCTCCCCAAAAATATGATTTTTAGTGGTCATTCCACATTTGCTCACCCTCAGCCCCAGCCCTAGGCAGTGACTAATTAATTTTTGTCTATGAAGTTGCCTAATATAGACATATCAAATGCTATGCTTTGCATGTATTCCAAGAAAGCATGTCTTGGAATGTTAACCTCATATACAATAATGTTGAGAGTTGGGGTCCTTAAGAGGTGATTTAGTCATGAGGGCTCAACTCTTATAAACAGATTAATGCTATTATTGTGGGAGTGAGTTAATTATTAAGGTCATGGGATCCTGATTAAAAAGGATGAGGTCGGCCCCCTTTTTTCTCTCTTGTGCACATGCTCTTTTGCCCTTCTCCCTCCCACTGTGGGTTTAAACAGCAAGAATATCTTTACCAGATCTGGGCCCTTTGACCCTGGATTTCCCAGTCTCCAGAAATAAATTTCTTTGCCTCATAAATTATCCAATCTGTTATATTCTGTTATAGGAACATGAAAAAAGACTAAATTATCTGGAGAAAGACATCATGTTTGGGAGAATGGCGGGTCAACAAAAAAATGGAAAATGCTCCACCAGATGGATTGACACAGTGTCTGCAACAACGGGCTTAAACATAAATAAGATCGTGTGCCTGGCACAGAATAGGGGAGTGTTCCATTCCCCTGTACATAGAGTAGCTATGAGTCAGACTCGACAGTACCTAACAACAACAACATCATGTAAGTAAAATGTAATTTGTAGTCTCTTGTGACTGCTTTCATTTTGCATATTTTCATCTATGTTTTAGTATTTATCAGTAGTTATCCTTTAGTGTTGCTGAGTAACAGCCCATTGTAAGGATTTAACATACTTTATTCAATCATCAGTTGATACACATATGGGTTATTTACATTTAGGGACTGTTATGAATAATGCTGCTACGAGATTTTATGTAGGTTTGCAAGAATCTACATTTTTATTCTCCTCTGTTCGAAGATATATGGAATGGAATTGCCAGGTCATATGGTATCCCTTCATTTAACAGGTAGATTAACTGCTAAAATGTTTCCCAAAGTAGCTGCACTATTTTACATTCCTGCCAGCAATTATGAAACTTCTACCATCTTCACCAACCCTTCTTATGATCTTTCTTTGTGATTATATGGCTGTAATCTACCATAAATACTGTGGTTTTAATTTGCATTTACCTAATGACTAATGATGTTAAGTATCTCTTTGGGCACAAATTGGACATTTTTATATCTTCCTACAAAAATGTCTATTCAAATTCCTTGCCCACTTTAAAATTATATTATTTCCCTTTTTATTACTGAGTTATATGAATAATTTATATATTCTAAATATAATTAATCTATCAGATATATTACTTGCAAATATTTTCTCCAACTGTGCAGGTTGTTTATCACTTGCTTAATGGTATTATTCAACAGAAACAAACAAAAATGCATGTAATATCTATATAGTCCAATTCACCTTTCTAAAAAGATCATTTGTGCTCTTTAGGATCATATCTAAGAAACTACTGCCAAATTCAAATAGACTTATTTCTATGTTTTCTTCTGAGAATTTTATAGTTTTTGTTCCTGCATTTAAGTCTATGATGCATTTTTTAGTTAATTTTTGAATATGGTATCAGATAGGGATCTAACTTCATTCTTTTGCCTATGAACACCAGGGTGCCCAGGCCCATATATTGAAATGACTATCCTTTTCCATGGAAATATATTCATATCCTCAAAAATAGCAGTGAAAGAAAAGAATTGGCAATGAAAGAAAGGGTTGGTTTCTGGATTCTCAGTTTAATTCAATTGGTTTCTTTGTCTATCTTAGGCCAATACAACGGTATCTTGATTATTGTAGCTTTGTGATGTATTAAACATCAGGAAGTCTGAGTCCACTAAATTTGTTTTTCTTTATTTTGCTATTCTAATTCCCTTGTATTTCCATGTGAATTTTAGGAAAAGCATGTCAATTTCTATTTTAAAAGACAGCTAGGATTTTGACAAGGAATGTGTGATTCATAGACTAATATAGTGATTATTGCCATCTTAACAATATTGTCTTCTAACCCATGAAGGTGATGTGTCTTTTATCTACATCCTTGATTTCTTTTAATAATGTGTTAAGAGTTCTTGATGCATAAGTTTTGTACTTTCATAATATTCATAACCAATATTTTATTTTGATGTTAATTAAATATAATTTTCTTAATTTCATTTTTATATTTTTCTTTGTCCATACATAGAAATGTAATTAAATTTAGTCTATTAATCTTGTATCTGGAAAACTTAATGAACATTTTTATAGTTCTAATAGTGGTTTGTTTCTTTAATTTATGTGTGTGTTTCTGTATGTGTATTACTTAGAATTGTCCATAAATAACATCATGCTGTTAGCAAATAAAAATATTTTAAATTATCTTTTCCAACATGGATTCCTTTTATTTGTTCTTGTCTATTAGTCCTAGATAGATTCTGTAGAACAATTAACAGAAGTGATAAAAATGGGCATCATCTTATTCCTGATCTTAGCTGAAAAGCATTGTTTCTCTCACCATTAAATATGATAGCTGTAGATTTTTCATAGATGCGATTTACCAGGTTGAATTAGTTATTTCCATAAAAGGTAACTAACTAGTTTTTGAGGGTTTTTTAACCATCACTGTCTATTGAAGCTATCATATATTTTTGTTTATTAAATTGACATTGTATTAATTGATTTTAAGATGTTAATCCAATGTTGCATTCCTAGGATAAATCCCACTTCATCATAGTGGTAGTTCTTTTTATATGTGGCTTGACTCACTATCCTAGCATTTTGTAAATAAATTTTGCATTTATATTAATAAACAATATTAATCTGTAGCTTTCTTTTCTTACAATATCTTTGCCTGGCTTTGATAGCAGGGTAATACCGGTCTTATAGAATGTGTTAGGAAGTATTCTTGCCTCCTATATTTTTAGAAAAAGTTTAATTAAAAAATTATAGGTCTGATCAGATTTTATTTTTATTTATAAGTCATTAGTAATTTGTGACTTCATAGGAATTTTCCATTTCTTTAAGTTGCCTAAGTTGTTGGCCTAGAGTTGTTCATAGTGTTCCTTTATAACATTTTTTTCATTTCTGTAAGGTTGTTAAGAATGGTCTTTCTTTCATTCATTATTTTAGTTTCATCCCTTTTCTATTTTGGATCTGTCTAGCTAAAGTTTCATCTGTTTACTGATTCTCCTCAGATATCCAATTCTTCCTTTTACAGAATTTTCTGTTATTTTTCTTTTCTCTATTTCATTGACTCTTATGAAAATCGTTCTTATTTCCATTCTTTGTGCATTAGATATGATTTGTTCTTCTTTTCTCAGTGTCTTAAGTTAAAATGCCAGGCTAAATTATTTGAGATCTTATTTCAAGTGTAAGCATGTAGAGCTACAAAATTCCCCCTAATCACTGCATGGGCTGGGATTTAGCTCAGTTGGTAGAGCGCTGAGCGCTACACTGCAGTCTCTGAGGTCCCGAGTTCAGTTCCCAGCACCGCAAAAATGGGAGAAGGACCTGGCAATCCACTCCCAAGGCAATCCTGAAACAGTCAGCCATTGAAAACCCTATGAGGGTCGCTATGAGTCGGATACCGACTCGACAGCTCCTAACAACAACAATAATCACTGCATTATCCAATTCAATAAATTTTCATAGGCTGTGTTTTGTTTTCTTTTAAGATATTTCCTAATTTCCCTTCTAATTTCTTCATTGACCTATCAGTTATTTAGAAATATTTTCTAAAAATTTCCACATTTCATGAAATTTTAAGTTTTCTTTCTGCTATTGATTTCTAATTACATTTCACTGTGATCAAAGAGAATACTTTGAATGATTTCACTCCTCTTAAATGTACCAAAGCCTGGGCAATGGCTTAATATCCTCTACCTTTGAGAATGTTTCACATACACTTAAGAACAATATGGTTTTTTGTGTGTGTGTGTGCATGTGTGTGTGTGCGTGTGTGTGAAAGGAGCTCTACAGATGTCTATTAAGTTTAGATTGTGGTGATTTTCAAATCTTCTCTTTACTAGTTGATCTTCCTACTTGTTCTATCCATTATCCAACAAGTTCTCACGATCACTGTTGAATTGTCTACTTCTCTCTTTCATTCTATCAATTTTTCATTCATATGATTTGAGTCTGTGGTTGGGTGGATGTATATTTGTAATTGGTATGTGTCCCATATTGACTGACTCATTTATTCTTGTAAAATATCCTTTTTTAGGCACACGCCTGTAATCCCAGGGGCTTGGGACACGGAGATAGGAGGATCACAAGTTTGAGACTAGAGGCAGTCTGCATAATTTGGTGAAACTCTGTCTCAAAAAAATAAAAAATTGGGCTGGGGGTGCAGCTCAGTGGTCCAGCACTTGCAGAGCATGCAAGCACACGGCCCTGGGTTTAATCCCCACTACTAAAAAAAAATCTATAATAAACTTTTTTGTCTTAAAGTCTACTGTGTCTGATATTAGTAAAGCTGCTCTAGCTCTTTCTTTGCTGGTTTGCATTATATATCTTTCTCTATCCTTTAACTTACAATCTCTTTAGACTTTTGAATCTGTAGGATGCATTAAGTTGAATGAGATTCTTTTAATCCATATAACTGTCACTGCCCTCTGACTGGATTTTTAATTCGTTCGTATTCATTATTACTGATATGGCTTTACATACATCTGAAATTTTGTTTTTTGTCTTTTATGCATCTCATTTATTGTGTTTTCCTCTATTTCTCCTCTACTGGCTTCCTTTGCCAGATGATGTCTTCTAGTGTAATAACTTTAATCATTTTTGAAGTATATTTTCTTTTGTTGTTCTCATTGTTAGGTGCCTTTGAGTAGACTCCAACTCATAGTGATCCTACGTACAACAGAACAAAACACTCCCCAACACTGTGCCGCCCGCAGCACTATGTCAGTGTTTTCTGCTATTCATAGGGTTTTCAGTGGCTGATTCTTTTGGGAGTGGGCTGCAGCGTCCTTCTCCCAAACCTACAGCACTCAGTATTCCCAGGTGGTCTCTCACCCAAGTACTAACCAGGCCCCAAATCTGCTTGGCTTCCCAGACCTTATGAGGTTGGACACTAGGGTGGTATGGCTGTAGGCATATTTTCTTTTGTTGTTGTTGTTAGGTGCCATCAAGTCAGTATGTGACTCATAGTGACCTTCAAAGGGTTTTCAATGGCGACTGTATCAGGATTGCCTTGGGAATGGATTGCTAGGCCCTTCTCCCATTTTTGTGGTGCTGGGAATTGAACTTGAGACCTCAGAGACTGCAGCACAGCGCTCTACCAACTGAGCTAAATCCCAGCCCTATTTTCTTTTAGTTTTTCCTTAATGATTGCTCTCTGGCTTACATTTAAGTTGGCAGAAACAAAACCTTCAGATTTATACTGATTGACTTCCACCAAAATAGAGAAAAATTCATATAAAGCCTTATTCTCTCTCCATCACCTAGTTTGTGCTATTTATGGCATACATATTACATCTAAACATAAAACCAACAATTCATTGTCATAATTATTATTTTTATAGTATATCCCTTTAAAGAAGCTTAGAAAAGAAAGCACAGCAAGCATGTGTCTGTAGAGTTTCTCATTTTAACTTTCCCTTTTACTGACCCGGCACTGTGGCCCATGCCTATAATCCCAGCAACTCGGGAGGTGGAGGCAGGAGGATCACAAGATGGAGACCAGAGGCAGTCTGCATAATTTAGTGAAACCCTGTCTCAAAAAAAAAAAAATCATTTTTACTTTCTGGTTCTTTTTGTTTCTGTCTGAGCATTTGAGTTGTTTAGTGTTATTTCCTTCCTCCAATATAGTTTGCTGTCACTTTTCTCCCTTGTGCTGCTATTGGCATGTAGCATCTTTGTATGTTATAGGACAAATAATACATACATACATATATATATATGTGTGTGTGTGTATTTATAATGTATATTGATTTATATATGCATATATATGAACAAATGCCTAACAGTTATCTAGGCAATTATTAAATCAGTCAAGAGAAAAAAGGGAAAGAAACACATAACTATGATACCTTTTATAGTTATCTGCATAATAACTTACTAGCACTCTGTATTTTATGCAGATTGGAATTACTGTCTAGTCCTATTGAAGAATTCTCTGTACAATTTTTTGTTAGGCAGGTGTTCTAGGATTCTATATTCTTGGTTTTTGTTTATATCTAGTCATGTCTTTATTTTATCTTCCTTTTTGAATGATGGTTTTAGTAATTTTTAACGTTGATAATTTATTTTCAGCAGATATTTTCTTTTTATCTCCTCCTCACCTCTTTATTCCATTAACTGTTCAAGTTATTGGACTTCTCTTGTGCCTGAGTTGTTTTTGTTGTTGTTGTTGTTGTTGTTGTTGTTGTTTTCTTGCTGCTTTCAAGATTTATTGTTGTTGTCCCACCATTCGACTGCATGTCAATCTCCAGATTGCTTAATCTGTGTTGATCTAACTTTAGTTTACTGATTCTTTCTTCTGCTGACTCAATATTTTCATTTTTATTTTATTGCATTTTTTACTTCTCAATTCCAGAATTTCCCTTTGCTTCTTTTGAAGTTTTTCTTCTTTTTGATATTCTCTATTTGTTGAGTCATCACCATAATACTTACCTTTAATTTTTTTCAACATTTCTTTTAGCCTTTGAAAATATTAATAATCATTGCTTGAAGTATCTGCTAACTTCATCCTACCAATAAGATCCCTCTAAAAGTCATATTTTTTGCCTATGACATTTTCCTATATGTGGATTACATGTTCCTATTTCCTTGCATATCTAATATTTTCTTATCGAAAGCTGAATATTTTAAGTATATTTTAACAAATCTGGATACTGATGATCCACTAGGGGTTGTTCTTGATGTTGTTTGTTGAGTCATTTGCTTATTTGTGTAATGATTTGATTGAATTAATTCTACAAATTCTAGACACTCTCCCCTCTAAGTATGCAGCCACTGATGTTCCTGCTCAAATTTCTTTCTCTTCCTTTTCCCTTTGGCCTGACTCCTGAGGAGTCACCTTTGTGTTTGCATAAGTCGTACATTTCTCCAAGGTGTAGGGCTTGGAAGCTACTGTCAAAGTTCAGAGAATTTAGGTTATATTTCCCTGTGTTCAGGCCAGGGTCCCACCAGGTTATCTTCTTTGAACTTTCCCAAGAAGGAATAGCACTGGACATTCACAGTCTCCTAGACTATCAAGGATTGTTGTTTTTAGGTGCTGTTAAGACAGATGCAAATCATAACGACCCTCGTGGGGTTTTCAATGGCTGATTTTTTCAGGATTGCTTCAGGAATGGACTGTCACATCGTTCTCCCATTTCTGTAGTGCTGGGGATCCAACCAAGTTCCTCAGAAAATGCAGAGCAGCACTCTACCAACTGAGCTAAATCCTAGCCTACTATCAAGGATTAGTGTGATTTTACTTTTATATTTATCTTGTTGAAAGTAGACACATCAGTGTATGTTACTGTTTGATTTAGATTTGATCAGAGGTTGAGTTTAAGCCCTATATGGCAACAGTTGGCAGAGTGCTACTCTGTACTCTCTGAGGTCCTGGGTTTGATCCACAGCACTGCAAAAATGGGAGAAAGATTTGGCAATCCATTCCCAAAGCAATCAGCCATTGAAAACCTATGAATAGAAGAGAAGCACTGACATAGTGCATGGCATAGCACAGTGTCAGGGAGTGTTTCTTTTTGTTGTACATAGAGTCACTGAGTCAGACCTGACTTGATGGCATCTAATAACAACATAGCAAACAGTTTCTACTCTCCATTGATGGACCTCTGCAAAGTTTGAGGGGACACTACAAGTCTCCCCATATCCTGTTCTGATTACTCCTGAAAGGGTGCAGCACAGTGTATATGCACAGCCTTGTTGATCCAAAGACTTTATGGTCCTAGGGGGGTTCCTCTTGGAGGTCTCTTTCTCTAGTTCTCTCTATTAAATTTCTGGATGTTTGGACATTTTCCTTATTTCATGAAGTATCACCCTTCTTTAATTTCTCTCTAAAAGATCTCCATCATTTTTGAAAACATACCGAGGTATAGAATTTTCCATGCTCTTTTTCAAATAAAACCAGTTTTTCTGCTGGGCACATTAGTGCACTTTAATCCCAGAAGTCAGGAGGTGGAGACAGGAGGATTGTGAGTTGGAGGCCAGAGGCTGTCTGTGTGACTTAGTGAGACCCTGTCTCAAAAGACAAAGTAAAAAATTGGCTGAGGATATGGCTCAGTAATTTAGCACTTACAAAAACCATGCAAAAAGTCTCAGGTTCTACTCCCCAGCACACACCCCCTAAAAAAAAAATCTCTCCAGGCAGAGCTGCAGAGCTCCTTTTCCTTATGTCCTGCCTTTCTAGCTGGGCAGGACTTTGCACAACTTCCCCACAGCTGGGGGTAGGGACCTGCTGTTTCAAGAATGACAATCTGCTCTCTGAGTTGTGACAAGGGCAAAGGCCCCTTATCTTCTTGGCTTGCCCATCCTCATGTGGAACTCTCTTCCTGTGAACAAGCTGAGGCTAGGGCAATTGGGGTCCTAAAATTTTCAGCCTGTCATATTTAGGGCTGCACTTTATTGTTAAGAGTAGAGACTGGGTGGGAAAAGAGAGCCACATCTGCCTAGAAATGAGCTTCCACACTATAGGACAGGAATGAGGGTAAGAAGTTCAAACCATAGCCCCAGATTAGGTCAGAGGAGGGGAAACCTCTCTCTTCTTGGCTGTAGCTGATCACAGAAGAGCACCGGACACAGAGCTTCTATAACATGGAGTGAAACAGAGAAGTCAAGGGAACACGTCAAATGCCATAGACTCTCACTGTTATTACTGAGAATCAGTAGATCTTTCCAAATGAGTGTTATCTTTGTTCACTCTGAAGCATTAGGACAATTTTCCCAGACTTCACATGATTGTTGTCTTGCTAGAGATAGAGACCATCAAGCCCCTGATTTTGCCATTCTGGAAGTTCTACATCCTTTACATTCCACAGCTTGATGTTAAGCTAAGTAACATAAGTACTTATTCTGAATGACATCCCCCTTCCACATTTCTTCCCCTACTTTACAAGGTCCAGAGTATGAAATGAGAGGCATGGGGGGCGGATAAAAGTCCCTGTGGAGTGCACTTTCATATGCTGATAACTTCCATGACCAAAGGTAGTCCTCCATGTAAACTACAAATAGAATTAACATATTCTGAATTAGGTAAAGGAATCATAATTATTTCTGAATTGAGCCTTGCCAAGGAGGCAAGTTCCAATTTGGGGGCTCCCAAAACCTATTCAGGCTATTCAATGACATTTATGCTTTTACCCAAAACTTTGTTTTGTTTTCTTAAACCTAAAGCTCTTTTAGGGTTAGGATTTAGCTCAGTTGGTATAGCGCTGTGCTTCAGTCTCTGAGGTCCCAAGTTCAATTCCTAGCACCGCAAAAATGGGAGAAGGGCCTGGCAATCCACTCCCAAGGCAATCCAGAAAAACAGTCAGCCATTGAAAACCCTATGAGGGTAGCTATGAGTCAAATACTGACTCAACAGCACCCAACAACAACAACAACAAAGCTCTTTTAAGTTGATAAATATTTCCAAGAGAAAAAGAAAGCAAGTTTGGCTCTTTTATTTTATTTTTCTTTTATTTTGTCTTCAAGGGAATACTTTGAAAAGATATTAAATGTTATCTCAGGTGATAGGCATCCCCAACTGGAATTAAGACCATTCACTGACTATTCATTAGAATAGCAGGTCACATCTGTGGCAGGATTAAAATGCTTAAAATTGCCTAAAATTGCTGAGCAGGTCTAAGTGTCTGCAGAGTATATGTTTAGTCATTAAATTATGTTGCCTGCCAAGGATGGCAATCCAGCCTTTTCATTGGTATAGCAACTATACATTTTGCAAGGAGATTACCTGCATGTTATTTAGGGGATAAAATCATTTCAGAAACAGTGCATTATGGTTGGAAATGACATAAATAAAATCTCACAGCAAAAGAGATAACACTAAATTGATATTTAGCTAAGTAACTTATGTTACATATTCTGAATGACACACCCCTTCCAAATTTCTTCCCCTATTTTACAAGGGCAGGAGTATGAAATGAGACGAACAGAAAAAAAAAGTCTCCAAGGAATACATTTTCATTTTTCATATGATAATAATACCTATAACCAATTACAGTCTTCTACATAAAGTTCACAAATAGAATTAATATTTTTTGAGTTAGATCAAATGCAGTAATATTCCCAATGTTATAACAAATATTATTCTGACTATAAAAGATAAACTATGAATAAAATGGCTATCAACAATAAATGCAGACTGATAATTGTCATTGCTTATTCCATCAAATATTTACTCCTACACATCTGTGAAATTGACATTTATTGACACTATGTTCTTAATATTTTAGTTATAGGATGATATATTAGCTAAGCTCAATACATCTTTGTTTTCAATAGTGTCTTCAAATATTCACCACTGTTTTTACTTCAAATGAAATTTTGTATTATAAAAAGTTATGGAAATGTTAACATTGATTGTATCAGGGTTCTAAGTATATAGCTGTGTTTTTCTTCTCATTTTGTACATTTATGAAGAAATATAGATTCATACAAGAATGTTTACTAATGCATATAGGCACAAGTAACCAGTAATTTTGATGGTAAAATAACAAATAATTATGAACTACATGTTATTATGTGCCATCAAACTGATAGCGACCCTGATAGGGTTTTCAATGGCTGATTGTTTTCAGGATTGCCTTGGGAGTGGATTGCCATGTCCTTCTCCCATTTTTGCAGTGCTGGAAATTGAACTCGGGACCTCAGAGACGGCAAAGTGGCACTCTACCAACTGAGCTAAATCCCAGCCAATGAACTACATAATAAAAACTAAAATATACCTTACAAAGATCCCTCAGAAATGGAAAAATCTAAAGTATTTATATGAAACCTTTCATGGACTCTAAGACTTCTTTAAATGAGATTTGAACTCAAATCATATGTTCCTTTTTTGTTTTGTTTTGTTTTTCCTAATTCCTCAGTGCTAGGGGTCTGAACACAGGGCCTTGTACATACTTTTCAAGTGTTCTCCCACTGAGCTACACCCAGCTCCTTTTTTACTTTTTATCCTGAAACAGGTTCTCACTAAATTACTCAGGCTGCTTTTGGCCTTGAACTTGCAATTCTTCTGCCCCTGCCTCCGGAATTGCTGGAATTATAGGCATGTACTACCATGCCCAGCTTCATATACTGTTTAGATCAACACTGTCCAAAAGAAATATTGTACAATCCACATGTATAATTTTTTGTTTGGTAGCCAAATTTTTAAAAAGTAAAAATAAAAATGTGAGAGTTGGGCATGGTCCTGTGTGCCTGTAATCTCAGCAGCTGGGATGCTGAGGCAGGAAGATAGTAAGTTCAAGGCCAGCTGGGGGTACGTAGTAAGTTTCTGGCCTCTCTGGGCTATGTAGTGAGACCTTGTCCATTAAATAATAAGTAAATGTAAAATTAATAATCATTTAATATTTTCTAAGAATATATTTCTTTTTATTTTTACAAAAGTTTAACTTACTTACAAGCTTTGATCCTATTAAAAATCATTTCAAAGTTTTGCTAAACATTTAAATTCTAATTTTAACAGACTCCTTTTGTCTATTCTTTTTAAATTTTTATTTCAACTGGCTAATATTATTCTTTTTGTTGGAAGGATATGACTTATATAATTTAGTATAAATTTATTGAAATATATCTTTATGTTGTCCACTTTATTTTTAAAAATTTACAAAGCAATAAAATAGAGTTTTTGTTGTTTTGCTATGCCATAGAAAAGCAAATGCCAGTCTTTATGAAATTTGCAATGTAACTTCTTCTAATATCTTTTTTCTCTTTACTACTCTGGTAGTAGCATCAGTACTAAGTCTTCATTTACAAACACAACCATATTTTTTAACTTGAAAAAGAATTATAACAATAATTAGGATTCAGTGTATGTTTCAAAGGCATCACTGTATAAAATGTCAAGTAAACATACTACATTTTATATTGGTGTAAAAAAGTGCATTCAAACTGCATCAGTCCTTCAACAATGACTAGATAGGATGCACACACTCACCCTGCATATCACACTAAATCAATAACTTCTGCAATACTACAGTAAAATATGTTGTTGTTTGTTGTTAGGTTCCATCAACTCAGTGTCTGACTCATAGTGACCCTATGTACAACAGGTGAAACAGTATTGTTACTGCTTCTCTGCTATTCATAGGGTTTTCAATGACTGATTGTGTTTTGGGAGTGGGTTGCTGGGTCCTTCCCCCAAGCCTACAGCACCTGCTGTTTCCAGTCGGCCTCCCATCAAAGTACTAACCAGGTCCGACCCTGCTTAGCTTCCAAGATCTGACAGGATCAAATGCCACAATGCTATGGCTGCAGGCAAAGTAAAATATAGTCTTATTAAAACCATAAAGTTGCCTTCCATAGAAAAATGCTACTTGTTAAAGATAAAGTAAAAATACTACTTATGTTTTAAAACTTAAATTTAGGCAAATTAAATTTTTTAATTAAAAATGTTGTTCCTTAACTAGAGTCGTTAGTGATCACTACAGTTCTATATAAATGTTCAGCAGATCTTACTAATTAAAAACAGATACCTCTAATATTGTAGATAATCCTTTAATGGTTGTTTGCAGAGATTATTTGTATTCATAAACAGCATTGCCATCAGAACTAACAACTGCTAAAGCTCTGATATATGCGGACACATTGAAATTTTCGAGAATGTGAGGCAAAGAGCATATCAAGCTGTTGGCATGGAACCACAAAATGATGGAACAGCCTGTGGGAAGCTGTTCCCTTTGTATAGCTGTTGCTTCTATAGGTCAGCAGCCAAAGGTGTGGATATGGGGTCTGGATGTCACTGCTATTTAGCAGGGCTATCAATCAGGATGATGAACAGAGGACAAGCTGGAACTCCTCATCACAGCCATGTGTGTGAACACATCTCATCACAGCGTCTTTCAGGGAGTAATGGGTACTGCTTCACTCATTTAAACTCACCCTTTAAATCTCACACAACTGTCTCTGTCCAATATAGGACCATGGAAGGAAGAAGGTTTGGTGAAACATAATTCGAATTTAAACAAGTTGATGACATCCAAACCAACACAAATAGCATGTTCAATTTTTCTCTAGAACATGGAATTATGAATTTTTTAAAAATCAGTGTTTAAAAAAAACTCCAGTTTCAACTCTGATATTGTGAATAGATTGAATATTGATTTTGTGGCAGAAACACTATGTAGATGTGCAGCAAAATTTTGAACATATAGTTCTCTTACTTGATAAAGAGTAAACATTATGTCTTTTCATGGGAAATATTTTAGTCATAATTTGTAGTTTTCAAGAAGATTCTGACAAAAGGACATATTTCAAGTTGGAGAAGAGGTATTTTTAAATAATTGAACATTACCTTGGTCAAGACATTGTAATAGAAAGAACAAAATTGTGAGTTGTATACAAATACTCCAATTTATTGCTACACAAATATTATCTTCTCAAGGACAAATATTACCTATTTTCCTGAGTAGTATAAAAATGCTGAAGTAGATTTAGGAAAAAAAGTGGTAATGGGCTCTAAGGAAAAGATCAGATGTGGGAAGTGATTCATAGTTCTTCAGAGAAGCACCTGATCTGTTACTGACATCCTCAGAACAAGATAGGTGCATTATTGACGACCAGAGTTATTATGAGTTACTGAGTAGTATATGATCTTTTCCAGGAATACTATTTCAGGTAGGTAAATATGAAGGTCAGTTTCACTATCAAAATTAATATTATCTCAGACGATCTTAGTTTTCTACTACCTTGAGAGATTTTTGTTTAGCTCCAAGGTTAACAGTCGAAAAGCTGTGGACCTTTTAAACTTTTAAATAGGGCATTAGAAATGCTCATACTGGGCTTTATGGAAGGTAAAAATACTGTTTCTATTAAGTTCTTTGTTTAGAAGTGAAATCAGTTCTAATGGAATGGTTCTTTATATTAGCTGTTTGGGTGAGAGGGATAAAAATATAAGCTCTTCTCTGGTGGAAATTATCCTGACCAAACTTTACTTCTATTAGTGAACTAACTTATGAAATGGCTAGATGGAAAAGAATACATTTTACTATTTTATTCTGTATTATCTTAATATTGTTAGTTTTGCTTGATAAAAACTACTATTCCTCTATCCTGACATATACCAGAAAGCTCTCTTCAGAGGGTCAATGTCAAAGAAATGGAAAAATGATCACAGATCAAGAGGTAGACACATTACATAACATAGATGACTGCACCCAAGCCTGCTACTCTGTCCTCCATACCCTCCTCCAGAAGGCACACTGGGAATACCAAAAGCAGGTGTTAGGACAGCTCCTGTGAAGAATGGAGGCTGGGATTTAGCTCAGTTGGTAGAGCGCAGTGCTGCAGTCTCTGAGATCCCAAGTTCAATTCCCAGCACCGCAAAAATGGGAGAAGAGCCTGGCAATCCACTCCCAAGGCAATCCTGAGACAGTCAGCCATTGAAAACCCTCTGAGGGTCACTATGAGTCGGGTACCGACTCAAGGGCACCTAACAACAACAAACCTGTGAAGAATGGGTTCGGTAGTTAGCATAAGGGACCAGGGCTTTTCACTAGAAACACAGAGTTTTCTGTGATCCACAAAACCTTGGTGGAAAGATAAACAGTGTTGTCAGTCTTCCTGGGAAACTACTCTGTAGTAAGCAGAGATCATTCCTCATAGAAAAAGAAATATGGCCCAGAGTAAACAAAGCAACCCTGTAACTCTAACCAAACAAACACGTGTATTCTTATTGCTTTACTTATGTAAAGCCTTCCTTTGCTACTACTATGCTAACTACTGAACCCATTCTTCACAGGAGCTGTCCTAAGATCTGCTTTTGGTATTCCCAATGTGCCTTCTGGAGGAGGGTATGGAGGACTGAGTAGCAGGCTTGGGTGCAGTCATCTATGTGATTCCTACTTCTGATTTGGAGCTATCCAATTCATGAATCATTGTTTCCTCAAATAAGCTCAAAAAAATTTTTATTGTGCCTCAGTTTACCTTTTGTACATAAAGATTGTTGTTATATTTTGATAATAAAGGTGACAAGGAGGAAGGGCAGGAAGTAAAATTTGAGGCAAGAGTAGGCAACTTGACAGAGTTGCTAAAGAGAACTAGAGAGAATGTCAACCAACGGGAAACTTTGGAGAGCATTTGAGAACCCATTTGAGTTTGGAGATCATAACTTAACATCCATCTTCCATGAAGAATAAGTAGTGTTCTTCAGTTTTCTTGTATGTATAATGAACATAACATAAATGCTACCTTATTGAGTGGTGTGGTTTGAGCTAGACACTGTATACACAGAGACTACAATGGTGTTAGACATGTAGTAAGTGCTCAAAAATGTTGACTATTTATATTACATCTTGTATTACACTTTAGTTTAAAATTAGTATTGCTACTAGCACAATTTGTTTAGAAAGAGAAAAGATAAATGAGTGGGTCATGAAATCCAAACTTGTATGGAAAAGATGTTACTACAAAAAAAAGATGATGCTTTGAGGCAAAGGAAAATATTCAATGGGCATGGGGTTCAAAACTTAGTTTGAAGATTAAATTTGTATAACTGGCTAAATAACTGAGTTTGACAGAAAGATTAGAAGATAGGTCAGAAAACTAAATGTTGAAATTGATTATATCACAAGAAAAATCTTTCTAACTATTGGCAATATCCAAGGTGTGGTCCTAAGAGAGAGTACCTGAGCAAAAGGAAAAGATATTGAGGGAAGCAATGTGAAAATTGTTGTTGTTAGGTGCCATCGAGTCATGTCCAACTCATAGTGACCCTCATAGAGTTTTCAATGGCTGATTCTTTCAGGATTCCCTCGCGGGTGGATTGCCACATCCCTCTCCCATTTTTGCAGTGCTGGCAATCAAATTTGGCACCTCAGAGATGGCAGAGCAGTGCTCTAACAACTGAGCTAAATCCCAGCCCTAATATGTAAATTACTGGATGCAATATCTATACAATATTCTCCAGTCATTGAGGAGGATATCAGGATCTATATCAATATGAACAAAGGAAAGAACACAAATTGTTTATAGGAAAGCAAACTAGGTGTGTTTTTAAGAATTACTTACAATATCAATGCCAATGTTTGTTATGATTTTAATAATTAATACAACCACATACTTGGGTACAACTATGTGTTGTACTACATAGTTTCTTCATATATATTTTATGGATTCTGAATTTTTAATTAATCTATTTTTCAGTCCAGCCTATTAAGGATGCTCTTACATTTTTGAGAGTAGACTAGCCAGTATTGCCTAATAATTTATTACAATGTTTTGATTTTATGGCCAGGAATTTCTTCTGTATATTTTCATTTATTCATATACATTTACTAAGTGCTTATTTTATGCCAGCATGGAATACAACCCCCACATCTCTGTCAGTTTATCATACTATGGGAGCTTGTGTGTTGCTGTGATGCTGAAAGCTATGCTACTGGTATTTTAGTCACCAACAGGGTCACTCATGGTGGACAGGTTTCAGATGAGCTTCCTAACCAAGACAGACTAGGGAGCAGGACCTTGCAGTACACTTCCAAACTACTTAGCCTTTGAAAACCCACTGAATGTAGAGAAATACTGTCAGATACAGTGCCAATAAATGAATTCCCCCCAGGATGGACTGCACTCAAAAGGAGACTGGAGAGGAGTTGTCTCCTCAGAATCAACCTTATTGACAGAAACAAAATAAAGTTCCAAGGACCTCTACCTGCTAATGTAGCATGACTCAAAATGAAGAGGAACAGCTGTAAATATCTATTAATAATAGGAATGTGGAATGTACAGAGTATGAGTCTAGGAAAATTAGGTATCTTCAGAAGGAAAATGGAATGCATAAACATCAAAATTCTAGACATCAGTGTGCTAAAATGTACTGGTATGGGCTAATGTGAATCAGATAATCATATGGTCTACTATGCCACGAATGACAAATTAAGGAGAAATGGGGTTGTATTCATCATCAAAAAGACATCTCAAGATCTGTCCTGAATTATGGTGCTGGAAACAAATATTGAATATACATGGATGGACAAATGAACCAACACATATGTCCTAGAAAAAGTACAACCAGAGTGATCATTGGAAACAAGGATAGCTAGACTACATCTTGCGTATTTTGGACATGTAGTCAGGAGGGACTAATCCCTGGAGAAGGACATCATATTTGGGCGAGTGGCATGTCAACAAAAAAAAAAAAAAGGAAGCCCCTCAACTAGATGGATTGGCACAGTGGCCACAGCAATGGGTTTAAGCATAAAAAAGATCTTGTGCCTGGCATGGAATCGGGACTATTTTTTGTTCTGTTGTACACAGTGTCGCTGAGTCAGACCCAATTAGACAGCAACTAACAACAACAAGGTACACAACAGAAAACAAATCAAAGCTGTGTCCTCTCAGAGGTTCCAAGAGGGAAAACATACACAATCATAACCATAAATAAGAATGTGAACTTTTAGAAAGTGATATGTGATATGAAAAAGGAAAAGGGAACAAATTAAGAAGAATTCAGATGAAAGAGTAGGGAGATAAATATAGCTTTAAAATGGGATGGTCCAGGTATGCTTCATTAGAGAAGAAGACATTTGAGCAGATACATAAAGAGGTTTTAGCAGTGTTCTGAAGAAGACCCAGTTAATTAGATGGTCTTATACTTTATTGGTCACATTCTACTTATATGTCTTATTGTTAAATTTTGTTTGAGAATAACACCTAAATATATAAAAGGTTATCATTTTCTTTGCGGTATATTTATTATTCCTTACAGTCTTTTACTTTGGATAATCTTGATACAACTAGCATATGAAAATAAAGATACTGATTAAATGTCTCTTTTCTTGACTAGCTAGAAATATCTTAATAGACACATTTGTATGTAGAATAACTCAAACCTCATTTTTTTATTCTATTCAAAACCGAGAAAAAAAATGGTTCTTGAACTTTTAAGCCAAATAGTACTCTTAAACATTTTATGTTAATTTTAAATAAAACTATATTATCTGAAAGATGAATTTTATATAAATTTAAACTCAGACTCCTAGCCCCACTGATGACAGAATTGCTGAGTCAGTAGCATTTTTAGTAATTTGTCATAAAGAGTATCTGGAATACGTCCTATAATCACTTGGGTACTTGTTTAATTTTGTTTGGTTTCTTAATTATGCATGCTTATGAGATACTTTTTAGAAATTAAAAGTCACTATATTGCACATTTAAAAAGTTGTGGAGCCTTCAACAGTGAAGATAAAAAGAATGTGATTTTAAAACTTAAAATGTTGCCAACAATCATATATATATTAGTCCAAATAGTGTCAGAATGTCATGAAATATTAATTGCATGATTCCTGAATTTGAATCTAATTTCAGCCAATTTCGGAAAATCATCTGAAATAAATCTAGATATCTTTGATGTCTTCCCAATGGCATTATTTTATCTCCTTTTTTATTTGTAACTCTTCCTTTTATTCTGGTTCCTTGCAAGTTCAAATTGTATAAGCACAAATAACTTTTTTCTTCTTTAAAAATAATACCACAGCAAAATGCTCTTTATCTTGCTCTCATTTCCATTTCTGACATCCTACCTTTAACTAATACCTTAATAACATGTGCAATGTAAAAAAATTTCATACTGTACAATTTAACATACAATAAAACAAAAAATCTCTTCCATTTAGTAAACCCAATATCTAGCCAAGGCACAAGCATAATCACACTTTTTCTGTAACATTTTAAGCTTAATTGAATATTCCAGAAAAGAGATGTCCAACTCATCTTCTAAAAATGGGAGCACAACAGTTTTTTGTATTTTCAATTATCTCTAAGACATCATTTATTCCATTGTAAAAGGATGCTTAGTCTAGCATTGCTTGTAATAAAGAAACAATATAATGCTTAGTCATAAATTTTATTTTAATAAATTATAATGTAATTTTAAATGGAAAACTATGGCAATATTAAAGTAAAATGGATGTTTCTGTGCTAGACCTCAAAAGTTTTTGTAATATAAGTAAAATCTATTCACCAACACTTACACCCACCCAGGGTTATTTTTATGGCTTCAATTTTGTTTGTAAATTTGAAGAATTCAGTCCTCCAGTGAATTACCACTTGCCACAATACCATATATTGATAATTATTTGAAGTCTAATTTTATCTCATATGAAATTGAATCTATTTCCTACTAGTATATTTTGCTTCTTTCTTATGCCTACCCCTGAAAACATGGGAAATTATTTTAAGCACTTGGATATTTCCAAATTAAAATTAAAATCAATATGTCAAATTCTTATAAAGATACCAAATTTTGTTGCGAGCATGTTAATTCATTTAATTTGGAGAGACTTGTCACATTTATAAGAATTCTTTCAGTCTAAGTATAAACATGTATTTCTATTTATTTTGTCAATACTTGTTTTATGAAAGTCCATAAGTAGAGTTAAAATATTTTTAAATTAGCATACAATATAATGTACCTGCAGCCATACCACTGTGGCTTTCGATCCCATCAGACCTCAGAAGCTAAGCAAGGTCGGGCCTGGGTAGTACTTGGATTAAAGTCAACAAAGGGAATGCCAGATACTGTAGGCTTGGGAAAAGGACCTGGCAGCTCACTCCGAAAAAACAATCAGCTATTGAAAACCATATGAATAGCAGAGAAGCATTGACAATAATGTTTCGCCTGTTGTATATAGGATCACTATGAGCTGGACATGGACTCAATGGCACCTTACAACAACAATAATATAATGAGTTTCACTGTGGTATGCTTATACCATTGTATCATGTACTTTGCTCTTATTCACCCTCTCCCTACTCTCCCTTGCCTCTCCTGGCCCCCCTCCCCTGCTTCCTCTCCCAACTCCAGATATATCTTCTTATACTTTCCAATCTTACATATATATTCATGCCTCCCCCGTGTGTGTGTGTGTATACATATATATAATGTTGTTGTTAGGTGCCGACTCATAGCAACCCTGTATACAACAAGTGAAACACTATTGTCAGTGCTTTTCTGCTGTTCATAGGGTTTTCAATGGCACATTGATTTTTGGGAGGGGGTTGCCAGGTCCTTCTCCCAAGCCTACAGTATCTGGTGTTCCCTGGCGGTCTCCCATCCAAGTACTAACCAGGCCCGACCCTGCTTAGCTTCCAAGATCTGATGGGATCGGATGCCACAGGGCTACGGCTGCAGGATATGTGTGTGTGTGTGTGTGTGTGTGTGTGTGTGTGTATCTTCTGCATATGAGAGAGAACACATGGTATTTGAGTTTGAGTTTGGCTTATTTTTCTTAAAATGGTGATCTCTAATTCCACTCATTTTCCTGAAAATAACATAATTTCATGCTTTTTAAGGCTGAACAATATTACATTGTGCATATATACCACATTTTTTATCCATTCATCTGTTGAAGGACATCTAGGATGATTCCACTTACAAGCTGTTGTGAATAGTGCTGCAATGAATATGGAAATACAGATGTCTTTATGGTATGACACCTTAGATTCCTTCTTATCAAAGAACTCTTAGTTTCATTGATTCTTTGTATTCTTCTTTTAGTTTCCATTTCATTAATTTCTGCCCATATCTTTATTATTTCTTTTCATCTCATACTTTTGAGTTTGTCTTATTCTTGTTTTTGTAGTGCCTTAAGGTGTGTCATCAAGTCTCCCTATGTAGCCCAGGCTGGCCTCAAACTCGAGATCCTCTTGCTTCAGCTTCTTCAGTGCTGGGATTACAGGTATGTGTCACCACACCCAGCTCTTGGCTATTTATTAATTCAGCCACTTACATAATTTATCATGGCCATAGTTCTATTTTCATATTTTCTATTTCATCCTTCTGTTTAGCCTATTTTATCTGTCATCTTAATTTTAAAACTTAATTTTTCTTCATTATTTTTCCTTAATAAGAGCATGAGACTAGAAATTTTTCTTACATATTCAAATATCAAATTTATTTTTAATATACAGTGTTTCAATACTATTTATTGAACATTCTGAAAATTCAGTTTGGATTTTTCTTTGATGTAGGACTATTTATTTCTTCAAAATGTGGCAGTTACTCCTGTTTGATTCTTCAAGCTCATATACACCTTGGCTTCTTTTGGTACATCTATGATGTACTACCACCTCTGCATTTTCTTTTGTTTAATTTCCACCTAACACAGAGCTCAGAAGAGTGGAATATCATTACCTTAAAATCTCAGTTTACAGTAAGTCAATGGTCCTACCTCTGTGCCCCAATTACTTTCAATGAACCCACATTACTTTATGACCTCTGGAAGCCTATGCCCTTCTGTGCCTACTTCTCCTGATGGGGTTTACATCAACACAGATATGACAAGTATTTTAACAGCTAATGGTTGTGGCTGTCTCCTGTATTCATAAAAGATGGCATTCTCTTGCCAAAAATACACTGCTTTGCAGTTTTTCATTGTCATTTTATGGAGACAAATGAGATAGAAATGCCATTATTTTACCATCTCAACAACTATTAATTTTTTAAAGTTTAATATTATTGAGTAGGATTAAAATTAAAGAGACTATGTTATCTGTTTTTAGATGAAGGATTAATTCAAAATTTCTGAATAAAGCATGCTGCAATCCCTTCTGAACAATCCTTAAGGGGAAAAATGTTATATCCTTTCAAAACCAAAGTCATACTTTAAAAAATATTACATTTGAGGTAGAAATCTTTAAAGATAATAATAACAGTAGAAACATAAAACACAACAAATAGATAGTATAAACTCTGAACAGGCTAGTATGACAAATAACAAAATTTAGTGGATAGGAGAATTCCCCTCATAGTACGTGGTATCAGACTTTCCCTTTCACTACCCCTATCTAGAAAATATATGGACAACATTCATAAAATTGTTGTTTTTAGATATTGAGCAATAGCTATCATTGTACTGTAATCTCTAAGAAAATAAGGTAAACCTTGTAATTACCCTAGTTATCCACATGGAAGCAGATTATTGACCATGCTTGTCTCTCTAGGTTAAGGAAGAAATATTGGAGTTCAGGCAAGCTGAGGCAGGTAGAGTTAATGGTAAATAGGATAACAACGATGAGAAAGCTCCACAGAGCAAGAGTTCAATAAATTTTCATAGTGGTCCCCTGAAACTTTTATTAAATTCTATGTTATGCATGTATACAATAAAACTTTGAGGTAGGACGAAGAACTAGTATATTTCCCAGCACAATTACCTGGGATGGAAGACATCTGTAGTTGAATTCTAGTTTCGAAGTGAAACTGATTGTCCCAGTCATGGAGGGAAGATCTTAACTCCAGGGGCATTTAGACCCTTGGGCCATGCCTTCATAACAGTCATAATATCGTCTCAGAGAAAATTGCTACTAGAGACCTACCCTAAGAAGGCTAAAATTCTAGCAATGAAAGATTAAATTGATCAAGTAGTTATGTAAATTTCCTAGCAAAATGAACTCTGTAGCATGCTTTGAGGGAAAAAAAAGTTAGGACATTTAACAATATTATTGTTGTTAAGTGCCCTCAAGTTGGTGTCCAACTCCTAGTGACCCTACATACAACAGGCAAAACAGTATTGGTACTGCTTCTCTGCTGTTCATAGGTCTTTCAATGGCTGATATTTTTGAGGGAGTGGGTTGCTGGGTCCTTCTCCCAAGCCTACAGTACCAGATGTTCCCAGGCAGTCTCCCATCCAAGTACTAATTAGGCCCTACCCTGCTTAGCTTCCGAAATCTGACGAGATCAGAAGCCACAGTGGTACAGTTTCAGGCCTTAACAATGTACCATACACAATATCCACATATATTCAAATACTGAATGTCATTCAAAAAGAAAAATCAAGTTCCTCTAAGGAACAGAAATAACAGAGATGATGGAATTTGTGAAGATACAAATATGCTCAAGAACATAAAGACAAACATGACCATAAATAAGAGAGAAATAACAGACATAAATAAAACAATATGGAAATTCTGGAAGTGATAAAGATGATGTAAGCCAAAATTATTGCATATACTTATCAAGAGAGTAGATACAAAAGGAGGAAAAATTCAGTTAACATGAGATAGAGCAATATAAAAATGCAAACTAAATTCCAGAAAGAAAATAGAGATTGAAAAAAATGATTAAAGACCCAGTGACCCATGAGACAATATCAACAATGCAACTTACTTGTAAGTTTGAGTCCCATAAAAGAAACAGGTAGGAGAAATGATGAGCAGATAAATATATTCCAAGAAAGAGTGGCTAATTTCCAAATTTAGTGAAAACTATAAAAGTCACAAATCCAAGAAAATCAATGGACCTTATAAAATAAAAATGCATGCAAAAAAAGCCTAATACATCAAGGCACATCAAAAACAAATTGTTGAAAACAAGTGATTAAAAGAAAAAAAACAGCAAGGTAAAAATTAGAAATAGTACAAGTAAGTAAAGAATGACCACAAACTTCACATGAGAATATAAGTCCAAAACTGGGCACTTTCTAAATGTGCAAATGAATAAACAAATTACGGTACAGCTATACAGTAGAAAATTACTTAGTAGTAAAACAAATGAATTTCTTATAAGTGTAACAGTGTAGATAAATCTCAAAATTTAAAGATTTCTTTTTTTTTATCCTTTTCCCCCTTGTTTTGAAGCACTTTATTAGGATGTTTCTCACAAATCAGTGGAGATCTTATTTTAAAATAGAGTGCTTTACAAATATATGTGTTATGCATTCAAAGGGCCCATGCTCATATTATCTATGTCATTCCAATTTTAATATATGTGCCACAGATGTAAGCACAATCTTTTAAAAAGATACTTCTATACAAACATTTCAACTGCTTTTATCCTATATACAGATTTTTATGTATCAGATAATACATAAACTGTCAAATGATCAGTTTCCAAAGCAGTACTATCTTATGAAAAATATATGATGGGAAGATCTTTTTCTTTATCCTAAAAGAAGGGTGGTAAGTATACAAAAAAGTTTGGTGTAATATCATTTATGTATATGAAATTTAAGAGTAAAATTAATTATAAAAATTTTGGGTTAGCAGTTGTCTAGTGCCAGAAGTATGTGGCATAAAAATCAACAGGAACTTTTGGGGCTGTTGTTTTCTCCACTTTTACTGCCAAAACTCAAAATGTGTACCCTCAATGCATCTCTTACTGTGTAAATTATAGTTCAATACTGTGGATATTTAAAATACCTCACTGCAAACAATTTGAACTGAAAATGCCAGAATTATACATGATTACCTTATCTCTAAATACATAACATTCTAGCTTTACATCATTCTAGAAACTTGCTATAAACTTAGTAGCAATGAGTACAAATAGTTGTCATAAAGTATTATTTCCCATTAATGTAAACCAGAGCTTCTTGGATAAGTGACTTGTTTTAGGTCTGGGCCAGGAAATATTTTCAATGCACCTGGAACATTTTGACATATAAGATACCTACTAAGTTTCTAGAGACTACTATAATCACATCAAATGAACACAGAAGCCAACTTGAACACATTCCTACTGACCAAAAATGGGGCATTTTGAGTTCTAATGAAAATAAAAAATGCAATGGGTTGAGTACAAAAATGTTAAATCATGGGTCAAAGTGACATATTTTTAAAATATATGCTAACAGATTATTTTCTAAGGATTACAACAGGACTCCAATTTGTAATCTTGAAAACAGGCAAGAGGAATATATCAAAAATGTATTCTGTCTTTCCTATATAAGATGATACCATCACAGTACATGAGAGGATGCATCTCATCTACCACATTACATTATCTAAGTCAAGAAATGTATGATATAATAAACATGAGAATACTACTATTTTACTGTCCCCAATTAATTAAACTTCCATGTCAGCTTACTAGTGTTATGGGGGCTTAGGTGTTATATGATGCTGCAAGTTATACCATTGTCATATACCAGTAGGGCCACTCATGGTGGACAGATTTCAGCTGAACTTCCAAGCTAAGACAGACTAGAGAGAAGGACCTGGAAGCCCACTCCCAAAACAATTAGTCATTCTAAAATCCTATGAATAGCAAAGAAGCATTGTGAAATATAGTGTTGGAAAATAAGCCCCTCAGGCTGGAAAGCATTCAAAAGACAACTGGGGAAGAGTTACCTCCTCAAAATAGAGTGAACCTTAATGATGGGATGGGAGTAAAACCCCTGGGACCTCCTTTTGCTGATGTGGCACAACCCAAAATGCAAAGAAACGCAGTGACTGTAACAATGGGATCAAACATAAAAAGACCCTGTGCATGGCATAATGTTGGGTAGTGTTTTGTTCTGTTGTAAATAGGGTTGCTATGAATCAGAACCAACTCAATGGCACCTAACAACAATTAAAGAATGCAGATATTGAAAAGTGATAGTTATTACCATAAAAAGGAATGATAATCACTCATTATGCATCTACTTATGAAAGAAAACATCACCACTGATAGCTTTGCAAAGGGATCAAAGTCAACATTAATGGAACTTCTGAATAAGGCTGCCAAATTCCAAGAAAAGCAGAAGACAGAGGAACCTGTCTAGCTGCACCATGAGTACGCTAACAACAAAATCCAGCCTGCAAAAAACCACAAGTAAAATGTCCCAGGTTCCTCAATAGATACACTGTGAAGAATAGAACATGATAGCAGGATAGTCTGTGGATATAAAAGAGACTTAAAAAAGTATCAACTTAGAAATTGGTTAAAACTATAGATTCTAGAAACTCATATTTGGGTAATAAATACATGTAGAAATGGAAGGAAGAAGTTACCATAATCTTCAGGATAGTGGTGATCCTTCTGGGAAGTTGAGGGTTGTCAGTAGAATGGGACACAGAGAGGAGACACAGGAATGGATGGCAGTGTTCTGTGTGTTGACCTGAGTGGCAGTTGTGAGGATACTTTCTTTAGAATGACTAACTCACAAGCTTTACATTTATTTTCTATGTTTTGTGTGTTTTATTTCGCAAGAAAAAAGGTAAAAGCAAAAAAAGTAAGTTTCATAAATTGCCAGAATCATCAGATAATCAGGAGTACATTAATGATCACCTAATCTAACAACAGCAATCTCTACTCATCCTTAAGGCAAAAATTCCTTCTATAATTGCTACACAAAGTGTTAGATGAGGAGCACTAGCCTTGATATCCTCTGAAACTTGTTAGGGTGGGGGGAAGCATACAAGAGGATAAGGGGGAAACCTATATGAATAATGTACATCAAAATGCTATATGGAAATGCCACAATGAAAAGCATGTCAGAATGAATTACATTAAGGTGTACATTTAAAATGTCCAATAAAAAAAAAAAAAGAAATCCAGTATCTCACTCCCTGCCCCAGACCTACTGAATCAGACTCTGCATTTGAACAAGATTCCCATATGGTCCATGTTGATGCTGTAGGGGCTTTTGAGTTGGACCTATATACAACAGAACAAAACACTCCCAGATTCTGTTCCAGGCACATGAATTTTTTTATGTTTAAGCCTACTACTACAGCCACTGTGTCAGTCCATCTAGTGAAGGGTCTTCCTTTTTTTCATTAACCTGCCACTCTCCCAAACATGATGTCCTTATCCAGGGATTGGCCCCTCCTGACTACATGTCCAAATACATAAGATGCAGTCTAGCCATCCTTGCTTTCAAGGAGTACTCTGCCTGCTCTTTGTCTAGGACACATCTGTTGATTGTCTTGGTGGTCCATGATATATTCAATATTCATCTCCAGCATCATAATTCAAAAATATCAGTTCTACTCCTGTCTCCTTTATTTAATGTCCAGCTTTTACAACTATATGATCTGACTGAAAATACCATGGCATGAGACAGATGCCCCTTCTTCTTCAATGTGGAATCTTGTCAGCACTTTAAAGAAGTCTTTTGCAACAGCTGTTCCCAATGTAACCCACCTTTTGATTTCTTGATTGCTGCTTCCATGGGTGTTGATTATAGAATCAAATGAAGCAAAATCTTGGATGACCTCAAACTTTTCTCCATTTATCATGAAATTGCTTACTGACCCAGTTGTAAACACTTCTGTTTTGTTTAGGTTGAAACACAGCCAATACTGAAGGCTACACTCTTTGATCTTCATCAGTAAATATTTCAAATCCTCCTCACTCTCAGCAAGCAGAATTGTGTTATCTGCCTAACACAGGTTGTTAATGAGTCTTCCTCCAATCATGATGCCCTCTTCTTCTTCTTCAAAAAGTCCAGCTTTATTTGCTCAGCATAGACATTGAAGAAGTGGAATGAAAACATACACTCCTGATACACACCTTCCTTGACTCCTGGTCCATGTATAGATTCATCATGAGTACAATTAAAGTGTTCTAGTATTCCCACTCTTTACAATGTTATCCATAACTTGTTATGATCCACACAGTTAAATCACTTTGCATAGTCAATAAAATAGACATTTTTCTGGTACTCTCTGCTTTTCTTTAATATCCATCTGATATCAGCAATGTTGTCCCTGGTTCCACACTGTCTTCTGGATCTGGCTTGATTTTCTAGCAGTTTGTTGTCTATATACTGCTACAGTTGCTTTTGAATGATCTTTGGCAAAAATTTTGCTACATATGATATTAATATCATTCAATAATTTCTGCATTCAAGTGGATACCCTTTCTTGGGAATAAGCACAAATAAAGATCTCATCCAGTCAGTTGGCCAGGTAGTTGTTTTCCAAATCTCTTGGCATAAGCAAGTGAGCACCTCCAGTGCTGCATCTGGTTGTTGAAACATCTCTATTG
Source organism: Pedetes capensis (assembly GCA_007922755.1). Classification (NCBI taxonomy): domain Eukaryota; kingdom Metazoa; phylum Chordata; class Mammalia; order Rodentia; family Pedetidae; genus Pedetes; species Pedetes capensis. The sequence goes on along the minus strand of VMDO01005402.1, from coordinate 70,401 downwards.
GTATTCCATCAATTCCTAGAGCCTGTGTTTCACTAATTCCTTCAAGCCAGCTTCCTCTTATTCCTTCAGTACCATTGATTCCTGATCATATGCAACCTCTTGATATTGTTGGTCATCCACAAGTTCTTTTTGGCATAATGACTGTGTATTTCTCCCATCTTCTTTTGATATTTCCTGTGCCATTTAATATTTTCCCTATAGAATCCTTCACTATTGCCACTCAAAGCTTGAAATTTTTTCTTCAATTCCTTGACTCATGCCATGGCATTTTCAGTCACATCATATGGTTGTAATATACTCAATTTGGTTCCTGTTTGCTCCATCTGGTGAAGTCCATGTGTTTAGTTGCTATTTGTGTTGGTGAAAAATGTTTTCAATGTAAAGGTCATTTGCTGGGATTCCCAGGGTGATAGAGAGTATCCCAAACATGGCCAGTCCCAGGAGCTCATCTAGCCCACTTGGAGGATGGGGCATGATAGCACCTGGTCACCTTTGCTATACATCCAGGTATCTCACTCTCCTCCCCTCCCATTGGGTGGGCCAAGATGGCACCCAAGGTATGGTACCATCTAAAGCACCCCTAGTTCCCAGTTGGTCATTTCTGATCCAACCCTGTTCCCCTGATTGGCTGGGATGGGCCATATAAACTCCAGAGCTTAGAGTTCAGCAGCCATTCTGAACACCACCCAAGATAAGCTCATCAGGTCCTTGCACTTCCTTAAGGGCCCAAGGCCCATTTACTCCTCTGCCTAGCCTAGCCTTCAGCCTTCCTCCAACCTGCCTTTATCATACTTCAACCTGCCTGCCACCTCTGTCCGACCCTGACCTCTACAATGCTGGATATCCTACATGTACCTACAGCTTCGAGAGGCAAGACTCTGGGAGTCAAGCACAGGGCCCCTGAAGTGGCGAAAGCTGCAACCTGGAAGATCAATGACACCTGGGAGTCTCTGCCCCAGTGGCAGAGACAGCAGCTGACCATTTCCCTTCTCCAACTCTCCTTTCCTCTCTCCCTAACCCTCCATTCCTTTCCCCTTCTTTGTGAATAAACCCATCCTTCTATCCTGTTCATGACTCTCTGTTCTCTGGCCACAGCCTTGCCACCAGGTGCAGCATTGGGGCACCCACCTCTTGCTTCCACCCACAAGGCAGAGAAAGAGAAACCCCAGGAAGAACCCGGCAGTCATTGGACTGACAAAATTCTATTATGCAAGCTCCAGCATTGTTTCTGTCACCAATACCATATTTTCCAACTACTGAACCTTCTTCTTTATTTCCCAATTTTGCATTACAGTTACCAGTAATTATCAGTACATGCTGATTACGTGTTTGATCTATTTAACATTGCAGAAGATGGTCTTCCTTATCTTCATTTGTAGACTTAGTACTAGGTGCATAAATATAAGTCATATTAACTGGCCTTTCTTATAGACATATGGAAATTATTCTATCACTGACAGCATTGTACTTCAGGATAGATCTTGAGATGTCTTTTTTGATGATGAATGCAACCCTATTGCTCCTTAATCTGTCATTCCTGGCATAGTAAACCATATGATTATCTGATTCACAATGGCCTGTGCCAGTCATTTTAGCTCACTGATGCCTAGAATGCTGATATTTATGTACTCAATTTCCCCTTTGGTGATTTCTAATTTTCTTAGGTTCATACTATGTACATTCCACATTCCAATTATTAATGGATGTTTACAGTTGTTCCTCTCATTTTGAGTCCGCCACATCAGCGAATGGAGGTTCTTGGGGCTTTAATCCATTCCCATCATTAAAGTAGACTCTACTTTGAGGAGACAACTCTTCCCCAGTCATCTTTAGAGTTGCTTCCAACCTGGGTAGCTCATTTACTAGCACTATATATGACAGTGTTTCTCTGCTATTCATAGGATTTTCAATGTCTAATTGTTTCAGGAATGGTTTAGCCATGTATTTCTCCCTAGTCTATCTTAGTCTGAAAATTCAGCTGAAATCTGCTCACCATGGGTGACCCTGCTGGTGTCTGTAATACTGGTAGCATAGCTTTCAGTGCCACAGCAACACGCAAGCCCCCACAGCACCAAGCTGACAGACACATGGGGGACAAGGCCTATATGTATATTAAAATTTGAGAAGCAGATTTCTCTGGTATCTTCAACACATTAATGGCTACCTGACTATTTCTTGTTATATTAAATTTGATATTCCACTAATTACTTTGTTCAAGCCTCTGAGCTATTAAATTTTAATTCCTTTCAATGAACTGGACACTCCTTTTAATTTCTTCTACAGAAGTGATTCTGTAGAATTATATCATAAATCTCACCTTTTTTAAAAACATAGTATGCACCTGTATTTCAAAATTGCCTTCTATTCTACAAGCTAGGTATCCCAAGTTGTTTTAGTTATACCTTCTATGGTTTTATTTCCAGGATTTTTCACAATCTCATTATATATTCAGAGAAGCCTCTGAATATATAATGTTCTTCCTAAAATGTATCAGTCAAAACTGTATATCATGTCTTAAATTTTATGTGTCTAGTATACGATGTTACATAGGAAAAAGTCAAATATTCATGAGTGCATTATAACACAAGAACTAAAATTTACCATGTTCATTTTACAACAGAAATGAACTAGTAGACCCAAATTGACAAGGCTAATAAATGGAAAAAAGAAATCTCTTCATTAATCTTGATCTGCATTCTGCATTTTTTCAATGGATTTTTTTTTCTTCCACACCTCTGGATCATGAGAAGCTTAGACATAATTAAAAATACCAGGATATTTTGCATATGAACTTTTGCCAAGCTTCCATTCTCTCATTCTTGACTTGTGTGATTGACTTTGATTGTTGAAATGTAAGCTTCTACAATTACTCATGCTAAATCACATCTTACTGTGTACATAAAATTTTTCCTTACCAAGATGTACTCAATCATCCATCAATTATGTTGTCAGTGGGAATCTTACCTTTGTCCTTTTTGAAATTTTATGCTAGGAGTTCTGAATACAAACTTAGGGCAATATTTAGAACCTGTGTCTCAGCAGAGCTGAGCAGAAATTTATAAGTTTTATTCTTTCATATTTACTTTTTATTTTTCTAGTACTAGGTGGTTGAACCCAAGTCCTCACACATATTTTGCAAGTGCTCCACCATGCTGCACCCCCAGCCCATTTTGGATTTCGAGTCAGGGTCCAGCTAAGTTGTACAGGCTGCCTATAGCCTTGAACTCAAGATCCTCCTGCCTCAGCCTCCCAAGTCACTGGGATTACTGCACCCAGTAGTTTTCTGTTCTTTTTAATCATTATATCAAATATACTTTGCCATTTTATTGAATAATTAACTTTTCAGTTTATGTCTTGATTTTAGTAAACAAAGTATTATATGTGTTAACTTAGTTTTATCCAAAATTCAACAGAGGAAGATAAGGTGTAGATGGCAAGAATAGCACAGTCCATGGAAGAAGATTTCATTAATTGAGTAAGTACTGCATATCAGATACTACAGGTATAAGATTAATAAAACACAGTGCTTGTCTTAGACAGCTCACAGCCTAGCAAATGTGAGAACCACATAAATATATGCACAATCATTTATGAGTAAATAGTATTATTCAGTGTTCAATGTGAGACTGCATTAGAGAGAGTCATTTACCCTAAGTACCAGAGCCATAATAACTATTAACTGGTAAAAGAAGTATAGTTTTTCTCTAATACTGTAGCCTATTATGGAATGCAAGTAGAATTTGGCTGCAGCAACACAGAAGAGTAGGAAAAAATCTAGAAAGAGTTGAATTTAAGTCTGAGTCTTCGACTTTCTGGCTTCAGAATTTGAGGGCACAAGCTTCAGATTTCTCATCAGCAAAACAGATAATAATGCCTAGAATGTGAGGTTGTGGGAAATTAGACTTGAGGCACATAGTGTAGCATTTGACATATGATAGATATTTAAAAATCCACATGTCTGTCATCTTGTCATGCTGTGAGGGCTTGCATGTTGCTGTGATGCTGAAAGCACATCACCAGTATCTCAGGGCCACCCAAGGTGGACAGGTTTCAGTTGAGCTTCTAGACTAAGACTAGGGAGAAGGACTTGGCACACTTGAAGTCCACACTTGAAACAATTAGCCATTGAAATCCCTATCAATAGCAGAGAAGCACTGTCAGATATAGTACCAGAAAATGAGCCCCTCCAGCTAAAGACATGAGAAGAATTGATGCTTTTGAATTTTGGTGCTGGAGATGAGTATTGAATACACCATGGACTGCCAAAAGAACCAACAGATCTGTCCTACAGGAAGTTCAATCACAGTGCTCCTTGGAAGCAAGGAAGACTAAACTGCATCTTAGTTATTTTGAACATGTAAATCAGGAGGGACCAATCACTGGAGGACATCATGTTTGGGGGAGTGGCAGGTCAATGAAAAAAAGGAAAACCCACCACTAGATGTACTGACACACTGTCTGCAACAATGGGCTTAAGATCATCAATAAGATCATGGGCCTGGCACAGAATTAAGGAGTGTTTCTTTCTGCTGTACATAGGGTCACTGTAAGTTGGACTCAACTCAGTGGCAACTAACAACAACCAGAACAACCAGCTGCAAGACATTCAACAAATGACTAGGGAAGAGTTGCCTCCTCAAAATAAAGTCTGCCTTAATGACAGGAATGGAGTAAAGCCCCTGAGACTTCCTTTTGCTGATGTGGCACAACTCAAAATAAGAAGAAATACAGTGACTGCAACAATGGACTCAAACATAAAAAGATAGCATGTGTGGCACAATGTTGGGTAATGTTTTGTCCTGCCGTACCTAGGGTGGCTATGAGTCAGATCTGACTAGATGACACCTAAAACAGATATTTAAAACAATGATTGATACCATTAGTAATAATGATAATAAACAGGCAAATAAATAAATACAATTTTCAAAATAGAAAGACTTAAGGAAATTGACCTGAATCAGAGTTAAGCAGTGATTTTGAAATTACAGACCTTGTGAAAGTCAGAGATCAGCTCCTGTTTCATGGATGATTTATATTAATAGTTATAATTTATATGTCCACGCTGGGAGAATAAGGTATGGCACTGGTCTTAACCAGCCATTCACACTTACTAAAGACCTCTGGGGAGGGGAGAAGGGGTGAGGTCCTGGCCAAGCTCACCTGCACGTGAGTCTCTCAGGCAGATAGCTGCACCTTGGGGAAGTCCCAGCAATCCTGCTGTTTCAGTTAAGGCCCATCTGTGACCACAAATTGTTCCTCTGTAAGTAAGCACTTTGCTCTGGGCCATCAGAGAGTGGAAATTAGATCATTAAGAATGTAGGCTACTCAGAAAATAAAAATAGGAGACATTCTATTCTATTCTAAATCAGCTTTATGCTCATTTCAATTAAATAGAAAGCAAGCATTTGTGTCACCCAAAGCTTTGGTCTAGAAATACTGCTGCAATTTTCTATGCTGTTGGTCCAATGTGAGCATTCCAATATGTTAATAAACTTGCAACTTGACATGCTGATAGTCTTTTCTATAAATGTGATTTAAAATGTTTATAAAAGAGAGTTTTAGAGAAGCAGTTTCATCCTGGCTGGTTTTGCTTAGCTCTAGCATTAATGAAAACAATGGCAAATCAAGCCAAAAGATCAAAAACTAATTGTCCAGCAGTTGTCAGGCTCCAGGAGGATGCTGCAAATACTACAGAATTTAAGACTACTGAAAACAGAAGCAATTATTTCGGTTGATTTCAAATTATGCTAAGAAGCCAAATAAAAGAAAAATTCTCTCTCAGTTTCATTAACTCCACAGACGTTACTTTAAATTTTACTTCTTGCTTAGATATTTTTACAGACATTCTCTTTGAAAATAGACCAGATTAAGCCTGATAAAATGTGAAAGAGAACCAGAATTCACAACCTACGGCATAAAAATACAGCGGCATAATTTTAACTCACTTTTTAGAATGGGATAAATCTCAAGAGATTCACCAGACTAAAGTTACTTTAAAGATTAATCATAAAGAAGAAATAGATAAAATTTACCTTTGTTGACAAAGACCAAAATATACATCACTTTGTGAATTTATATTAAGTAATGCTAATACTAAAAAAAAAAGTAAAATTTCACTAATTTCTATAATTTTGTTGTTGTTGTTGTTAGGTGCCGTAGAGTCGGTATCCGACTCATAGCGACCCTCATAGGGTTTTCAATGGCTGAGTACTTCGGGATTGCTTTGGGAGTGGATTGCCAGGCCCTTCTCCCATTTTTGCGGTGCTGGGAATTGAACTCGGGGCCTCAGAGACTGCAGCTCAGCGCTCTACCCACTGAGCTAAATCCCAGCCCCTTCTATAATTTAGCTTTGCTTAAAATAATACCTAAAAACTTTTTAAATATTCTATGAATATTTGGCTGTTTTTGCATCTATCTTTTTCATTAGTAAATATGAATTTCAGAATAATTATTAATCATGAATTTTTGTATAGATCAACACAAAACTGGAAAGCAAACAAAAATACTCAAATTGGTTTTTCATCATGCAGTAATTAATCAAAGCCAATGATTTGGAGTTCATACTTCTGAGCCTGACAGGTTTTTTTAAATCATTTTCAACCCAATTACCCATGAATTTTATTTCTGAAATGATCATACAATAGAGGAATATGCTCAACAACATTGGAGGTACAAGTCTCAATATGTAGAATGTAAGAGATGCTAAAAAATAAATAAAAAATCTAGTTTCTTTCTGTAATAACATTTAAAAATTGCAAAAGAGAACAAGGGAGAGATTATATTTTGATGATTTGGGGTTAATGGGTTCAACTAAGTAGTTCTAATTTGGAATCACTTATGCAGAGAACCCCAGATAGAGCTAATGAAATAATACATGGATTTCATTTAAGTTAGTAACTGGTCATTCTTTACTAAAGAAAACAGAAATTCTAATTTTGTCTTCACACTTAGATACCACAAACAAGCAAACAAGCAAAAATAACTTGGGGATCTTTCTTGACACTGAAAGTTATTTTACTTTGCCTCTACATAGTAGGAATGTATGCAAATTCAGATTCATCCTACTCAGAAGTTGTCTGGACAGACTCTACTTCAATCTTTCTACTGAGTTTTTAATACTCTGCCTTGTATACTGCAAGCAAATGCATTCTCCTCAGTTTTGAGATAAGGAGGCATTTTTCTAATTGCAGAAAAGATAGAAAGTACCCCTTACCCCACCATGAGGCATATTAGCTCAGCATCTCTTACCCTTTCTTCAGAACTTCAGCCCAGGCTACTTGCTGCTAGTTAGAATAGCTTGCAGTTTCCTGGAGGTCATGAGTTCTGAAATAACCAGTTTCTGGATAAAGTATTGACATTTGGTAAGGTCTAACTGAGTTCTCTCCTGGCCCTGACTCTAGCCCAGTCAATTGGCAGAAATTAGTAGTATAGCACTATGATTTGAAATTTCATGTGTTAGAAACTTAATCTCCAAATTCATATGCTAATGTATTTGGAGGTAAAACTTTTGGGAGGTGATTAGATTAATCTACTCAGGGATTAATGAATTAAGGAGTTGTCACAAGAGTGGCTTTGTTATAAAAGCAAACTTTGATAAGCTTGCTCTGTCTCACTATGTGATACTCTTGCCAGGCTAGGATGCAGAAGAAAAGTCTTCACCAGATTCTGCATAGATCTTGGTGCCCTGCTCTGGGATTTCCCAGCCTCCAGAATTGTGAGCTAAATAAACCTTTATTCTTTGTAAATTATCCTGTCTGTAGTATACAGTTATAGCAACAGAATATAGACTAAGGCACCTAATCTTTAAAGTAGACAGGCCCATAGGGAAGAAAGTTATAAACTTCATAGAGATGATCCTTTGAGAGGTAAGTACCAAAGGAATTGAAAATCATGAGCAACTTGGAATATACAATCTACGTCTAACATGCCTTGTGCATGGATAACTAAATATTGAATCTTTCTTCATATGTACATCAATAAGGGCTTTGTTGCACAGGTAAGGATCACACAGAGCAGATGTGGGTAAAGGAAGGCAACATTCTTTTGATTATAGTGAAAATAACTGGAGCCAGAAAAATAAATCCTCCAAGATGCCATAGGGAAAGTATATCCTGAGTTTGTTTTGACTACAGGAGAAATAGCAAAGACAAGGAAATGAAAAGAGAATCACTGTCTAGAAAAGGGTACACAATAACTGAAGGTTTACAAATGTAACGGTCACTTAAGGATAGCAAAGTCATTGGAGAGAGATGACAATATAAGGTAATAAGGTAAGGCCAGTGGCTCAGGCAGTTGGGTTTTTTGTTGTTGTTGTTTTTCTTTTTTTGTTGTTGTTCTGTTTTGTTTTGTTTTCTGTACTAGGAGGTTGAACCCAGGGCCTCACGCATGCTTTGTAAGCACTCTACCACTGAGATGCACCCTCAACTCATTTTTAACTGTTTACTTTGAAACAAGGTCTTAAGTTACGCAGGTTACCACTGGCCTCAAACTTGCAATCCTCTTGCCTCAACCTCCCAACTCATTGGGATTACAGACTTGAGCCACACTGCCTGGCTAACTCAAACAGTTTTAATTGATCAGTTCTTTATACAAAAATTATCTGCTATTGGAAGACAATGCATTAACACTTACTTTTGCATTGGCATAAACATAAAATTGCAGTAATAGCAATTCAGATTTCCATCTATATCTGAATAGTGATTTCTAAGTGCCAACTTAGCTTCATCAACAAATCCTATGGAATTTCATACAAATGCATATTTCTAGACACCTCTCCCCACCCCAACTCTAGAAGTTCTGATTTAATAATTCTAGTTTAAGGTCTATAAATCTGAATCTGTAAGTTTCCTAGAAATTACTTATGTATCAAAAGACGCATTGCTCTAGGAAAAGCTGTGGCAAAAGATCTCTTTAGAGTATTGAAAAGCAAAGATGTCACATTGAAGACGAAGGTGCATCTGACTCATGCTGTGGTATTTTGTGTCACATCATATGGTTGTGAAAGCTGGACATTGAACAAGGGAGATAGGAGAAGAATTGATGCTTTTGAATTATGGTGCTGGAGACATCTATTGAATATACCATGGACTGCCAAAACCAACAGATCTGTCCTAGAAGTGCAACCAGAGTGTTCCTTGGAAGCAAGAATAGCCAGACTGCGTCTTACATATTTCAGACATGTAGTCAGGAGAGATCAGTCCCTAGAGAAAAACATCATATTCGGGAGAGTGGCAGCTCAATGCAAAAGAGGAAAACCCTCCACCAGATGGATTGACACAGTGACTGCAACAATAGGCTTAAACCTAAATAAGGTCATTTGCCTAGCACAGAATCAGCAAGTGTTTCCATCTGCTGTACATAGGGTCGCTATGAGTCGGACTTGACTTGACGGCACCTAACAACAACAACAACAACAACAACAATAGTTTATACTTCAAAACTGAAGACATGCTTAGCAAGGTTCTAACCAACAGGAAAGCATCCACTCAATGGAAATTTAGTCACAGATGCTAGTTTAAGGAAATTTCAGACTATACATTTGTCATCTACATGTCTTTTCCCGATAGCGAGGCTCATTAGGTTATGAACACTGTGAGATCAAGGATGATGCCCATTTGATTCATTGATTTTTTTCCCCAAGGACCTAGCATTACTACATCACAGGCACTAAGTATCTGATGAATGAATGAATGAATCACTAAATTGTTAAATAATATTTAATTTCCAAACAACTTTCTTGTGCTTCCAAAAAAGGCAAATCAAGAAATGGTGTTTTTTCACTTATTCTCACATCATCCCAATAAACAACAAATATTAATTGCAAATTTTTTTAGTGGTAGGCATTATGTTCCAAACTAACTACATAGGATCTGTATGCTCACTCTATGGTATACCTCCAAATCAGAGCTTAAGTGAAAACATAAAGGCTTTTGAATTTCCAGAATGAGAGGCATTCTTCGAGTACCTGAGTGCCTTTGTTTTCAGCAGAAGTGATTGTTATGCAGTTGTGAGTCACTACAATAAAATTCTAGACAATATTTCATGTTCTCTGTGACTTTTATAGCTGAGGTTCAAAGTCTGGTCCATTTTGTCAATGATCTGTGTGGGTCTAAATGCCTATTTTCTCAGAACACTAAGAAAATATCAGTGAATTTTTTCAAAATCAAAGCTTTCAAATCCATGACTTTTGACGAAAAGACAATCTCTACTAGCTTTTCTATTTAACAAAGGATTTTTAAAAGATCATCAATTAACATAGTACACACATACACAAATATTTCCCTCGACATGCATGTGGAACATGTTATATTAAGACTGAAAAGGATATCCAGGGATGGTTGGCAAGTAAGCAGAGTAACCATGGAATTGTAAATGACAGAAACAGCCAAACCAGATCAGAAGAAAGTTTCGATCTATTTCCTATGTCTGCAGTATTGTCATGGGAAAGTGTTAAAAATAGACCTGGCATCTTATTTCCTTGGAGGAAGAGGAACCATTTCCTCATTGCGGACATAGAAAGTCCCATTAGAAAAACATCTGTCTCTAAAATTTCAATATTTTTTCCACATCTCTAAGCCACTTTTATACAAAACCACACTCATTAATATTCTTCTACTCATCAGTCTAGAAATTTTGTGAATCCTAGAGTAAGTAGCAGGGTCTTAAATGGATTTGAATTTTAAATGTCCAAAGGAATCCTGCACAATGGGCACAGGGAAGAATAACACTGAATAAACAGAATCAATTTATTATGGGAGGAGAGAGAGAGAGAATATGAGCATTTTCATTTTCCTCTATTTAATTATGGAATAACAAAAAGAATATATTCCACCAAATTTAACAGCCTCATGAAGCTACACAGTCTGTTTTACTTATTTGGGGTAGGAGTGAGGTGATCCTAGAAAAGAACCTGCCAACAGTGAGACTGGTTTTTATTATAATTTTAGAAAAAGAAATTTTCATAGGAAGAGACTTCACAGCCCCAGGTTAAATACCTAAGCAATCTTAGACTCTCTTTAATTTGTTGTTGTTGTTGTTGGTAGGTGCCTTTGAGTTGGGTCAGACTCAGAACTCTCACAGTGTTTTCAATGGCTGATTGTTTCAGGAATGCCTGGTGAGTGGATTGCCATGTTCTTCTCCCGTATGTGCTATGCAGGGATTAAACCTGAGACCTCAGAGAGTATGGAGCAGTGCTCTACCAACTGAGCTAAACCCCAGCCCTTCTTTAATTTGTTGTTGTTGTTGTTGTTGTTAGGTGCCATCGAGTCGGTATCCAACTCATAGCGACCCTCATAGGGTTTTCAATGGCAGGTTGTTTCGGGATTGCCTTGGGAGTGGATTGCCAGGTCCTTCTCCCATTTTTGCGGTGCTGGGAATTGAACTCAGGACCTGAGGGACTGCAGCGCAGTGCTCTACCGACTGAGCTAAATCCCAGCCTTCTTTAATTTAGGAGATTGTAATGAAAGTTATCCCTGAATTACTCAAATTAATTCCTTATATTTCTTTATGGTTATCACAACTCAATTACAACACTTCACTAATAATTCCAAAAATATTCAGAGAAGTTGCCTCACTTTGATTTGATTAAACAATTATACATTGTTGTTGTCAGGTGCCAACAAGTCAGGTCCGACTCATAGTAACCCTATATACAACAGAACAAAACACTCCCCAACACTATGCCATGCCTGGTACTATGTCAGTGCTTCTCTACTATCCATAGGGTTTTCAATGGCTGATTGTTTCCAAAGTGGGCTGTCAGGTACTTCTCTCAATTTTTCAGTGCTGGGGATCAAACCCATGGCCTCAGAGAGCAAAAAGAAGCACTCTACCAACTAAGCTAAATCCCAGCCCAAATAATCATATATTTTGTAGTAATTTAATATAACATAAGCAAAGGAGCCAACAAAATAAATTACAATTTTTTTTTATTTTTCACTCATTTAGTTTTTGTAATAAGCTATTTGAATTAGAAGTTAAAAAAAGAACTTTCAGATTTCTAAACCAAGTGTTTATCAAAGATCAAAGAAGCCATGACTCGTGTCCAGGTGTGCTTGATTCATTTTGTCTTCAGGGGAGCATTGTGGGGTTTTTTTGTTTTGGGGTTTTTTTTACAGTGATCTGTAAACACTGTGCCTTCACCCAAATGGCACAGCAACATATTCTGAAAACCACTAGCCTTATTAAAAGTGATAAACAGATAACACCAATTAATAAATGTCATCCCCATTTCAATTCCCCATGCTGACATATGTCTTCAGCTGGGAACCCCACAACCTGAATTCTAAAGTAACTATGTCTTCATAAATCACTTGCAACATCTGAGCTAAAGTTAGTTCAGAATGCTAAACAATTTATGAGAGTGACATCAATATAAAGGGGAGAGTGCCTCATAATTTTCAGAACTCCAGGGTAGGTTAAAATTCTGCATGGAATTTTACAGAGTTTATTGTTGGTTTACTGCACTACAGTAAGATACAATTTTGAATAAGATATGACAATGTTGTCATATATAATGGGTGCTAGATCTAAAGGGATAATTATTACTATTCTTAAATCCAAAAGAAAGGACAGGAAATCTGTAAAGATTTCTCTTTTCAAACACATTTTACCTTAATATTTATTGGAAGGAACATAAAGAGAAAGATACAGAAAAGTGAGTAAGAATGCAATCAGACAGATGTTGCCTGCACTTGAGAACACAGGCTAAGTGGAAGTGATGACTACTTAGCTACATATTCTCCGTCTAACCCTGATAACTTCCTGAAGGTGGATCTCCCTGGGCAGCAATGAAGGTGAGAGAAATGCTGAGCCTATAGAAGGCATATTTGAACGGAAATGAGGGATGTTTCATTGAAACTAGGAAGACCCTTTTTGGGAATTCAGTGATTTCTTTTAAAGTAAAATAGTAAATTATAGTTGTGTAACTAAAAATGCTTTTAACTAGAGGTGTAATAAGCCCATCTCCACTCCAGATGATTCACATCTCTATAATCAACAGAGCAACCACAAGGATCCATTTAAAACACAAGCCACATCATGTTCAGTCTTTGTTCCAAATTCTCCACCTGCTTGCCTTATTCAGAGTGAACCCAATTTTTTCTGAGGCCAGTGGTGCTCCTAGAACCTCCTCTCTCCCTACTACACTGCCCTCAATACCTTCGCTGCTCCACTTGCCTACTTGCCTCCACCCAAATCTTTGAACATGAGAAGCAGCATCTTGGCCAGCAGTTTCCTGCCTCCTCCTCTCTGCCCCACTAGATTTCAGTATGGCTCACAGCCATACCTCCCTCAGGTTTTGCTCATGGTCTCAGTACAAAATGCCCTGGCTAGTCTGTTTGAAATTGCAATCCTTCTACCCTCTGCACTTACAAAACCTATCTTCATTCCTTACTGTATTTTCTCCCTAGTTCTTTTCTTTCATGGAATTGAAATACCAGAATGCAGAATCATGGAAGTTCTTAGAGGATGATTGATCTTTTCTTCCTGCTTCCCCAACTCCCAGGTAAAGTTCTCTGAGTACAGAACTCATTTATATGCACTTTAAACCTTCTGTTGTTGTTAGGTGCCGTCGAGTCGGTATCCGACTCATAGCAACCCTCTGTACAACAGGGGAAACACTATTGTCAGTGCTTCTCTGCTGTTCATAGGGTTTTCAATGGCAGATTGATTTTTGGGAGTGGGTTGCCAGGTCCTTCTCCCAAGCCTACAGCTTCTGGTGTTCCCAGGCGGTCTCCCATCCAGGTACTAAGCAAGCCCAACCCTGTTTAGCTTCCGAGATCTAACTGGATCAGATGCCACAGGGCTACAGCTGCAGGCTAAGCCTTCTGTGGAATGTACTTAAGGGAGCTTACATGGAATATTTGTTTAATAACATTAGCTGAGACTAGAAATTACCATTTTACGCAAATGGAGTAGCCACAAATACCTTGATATTGCTTAAATGAAAACTACCCAAAGAAACATGATACGAATTGCAAGTCAACTGAATTATCCTATCTGTTGTAAATTTCTAAAATTCAGACCAGAAATGGAAATCTTCCTAAAATTTGTAACTTTTCTCCCTCCGTCTGTCATATTTCCTCAGAAGTAACTGTATCATTCTAAATCTTTTCTTTTTTTAAATTACACGTAGACTCTCTTTTTTACAACTGATTAATCCTTACAATTTCAGGGCATTTGGTAACAAAAATATTATACTCTTTGACTCCCTACATTTTCTTTTTCTCAGACATACCATTTACATTTTCAAGCTAACATGTTGCACAAATCCTGATACATAGTCTGTCATCCACTAAGCAGAAGTGGCTATTGATCGAGACATAGGAGATACAAAGACAAGGTACAATATAGCAATTGAAATTTACAGACATTGAAATCAGACATTTCAGCCTTATTTGGAGTCTCTTTACTAACTGGGAGATCACATTTATAGAAAAGTCATGTTTTTAGTAATTAACTCATAGAATTCTCCCAAAGGTTAAGTGAGAGAATTCATGTAAAGTGCTTATCATAAGCCTGTTACATAGCAAGAGCCCAAGTATTAAATTGGTAGTGCATAAACTATGCCTGCAGCCATACCACTGTGGTCTGATCCTGTTGAATCTCAGAAGCTAAGGAGGGTCAGGCCTCGCTAGTATTTGGATGGGAGACCACCTGGAAACACCAGATGCTGTAGGCTTGGGAGAAGGACCTGGCAACCCACTCTCAGAAAACAATCAGCCATTGAAAACCCTATGAATAGCAGAGAAGCACTAACAATACTGTTTCTCCTGCTGTACGTAGGGTCTCTATAAGTCAGACACCTACTTGATAGCACCTAACAACATTAACTATCTTCATATACTAAAGGTGCCAAAAAACTGTATACATTTTAAATATTAAAATTGTAATAGCCAATGTATACCAATAACAAAATATAAATACAAGTCATGTTAGACCTCTGCAATTACAAGATGCTCAGAGTGGTTACCATCATAATTTAACTTTGAAAAGTGATATACAGACATCTCTTAAAATGTGTATACATTTTTTGGCACTTTCTGTATAAGTATAAATATGACATACAACTTTGCTCTCTCTATAACCCTACTTTCTCTCCTAACTTTTGTTCCTAAATATATTTCTACTGAATATTATTCCAGTACCTAAAATCAGTAATCTGGAACAAAACTTTCATTGTCACTATGATACTATTTCTGCCTTATGATATCTTGTATTTCTATCACTACTCTGATATCTGTGAAACCAATACACACATGGCTCAGAAATACATAGCTTTCTAAATGTTGTCTGCTTCAGACCCTCTTCCTCCCTAATATGTAAAGTATATTAGCTAGCATGAACATTAGTAACCATTATTATTATCTATTGCATGAATGAATTGATGAACAAAGAAAAGAAAGCAATATGATGCAATAGAAATTCAGGCGGCATGTTCGTTGGGATCTTAACTATTAAATGATGTATTTTTCTTGAACCTGGTTTCTCTGAGGGGAACCTCTTGGAACAAGCTTCTCTTAGGCCAGCCTGTTACCAGCTCACCTGGAGTGAAAGTGATTAGCTTCCTAAGGCAGTTCATATGGCCAAAGCTATCCATGTGGGACAATGATAAGCAAATCTTTTCCTGGGTTATTATAGAAAGGTTTTCTCTACTATCTTCTTCTCCATTCCTTTATTGCTTTCATTGACAATAAGGTTTGAAATTTTACTCTGTCTCTTGCCTCTATTTATTTTAGGAGTTTTATAAACATTATCCTTTACAAGACTGTGATTTTAAAGCCAAAATGTCCCTGTTTCATATTCAGACAATTGTTTTGGTAATCTCAAATAGGCATACTCTGATAGAATTTGAAAATATTTCAATACCATAAGTTCCTACAGTACCCATCCATAACTATAAAATTACAATAATGTCACTGTTAGGTTGAATTTCTTGTCTTTCTTGCCTACTAATGAATGAAAATAAAACTCATTGGGATATATGATATCTCAGTATGACAATAATTGGCATTTTTTCCTCTAGGTATAGTTTGTTTATTTATATACTTGTTTAACATCTGTTTTTCAGTTTTACCAAATAAAGGCTAATACTAAAACAAATAACTTGAGGGCGTCTTGGGAAGGATACTATTGCAAAGTAACTTTTAAGATAGCCATTTAACAAAATTCTAAGGATCGTCCTATTGTTCTTCTGTGGGTTTGAATATAAGCAATGCAGAAATGACTTTATCTCCATAGTTTCTTCATTTCCATATAAGTAACAAAGGCAAATTCTCTTTTTAGAAATGAAATAGTAAAACTACATAATTCTATAAAATCCATTCTTAGCTGGTTAGTGACCACATTATCAACCTGTCAGAATTATATCAATAGGCTCCTTGCCCTCTTCTCCAAAGTAAAAAATGCATAAAATGCTATGTTCAGGAATTACTTCTCCTTTACTGACCCTTACCTGTGATTCTTTTTTCTTCTTCTTACAGTGTCTATCTCTCTACTGTTCTGCAAGGGATCAAATATGGAACTTGACATCCAGAAGCTTTATTTTCAATTAGAAAAGTGTTGCCTTTTAGTAGCTTAAAAGAAGATATTGATCCTAGCCAGGTGTGGTCCGCATGCCTGTAATCCCAGCAGCTCAGGAGGTGGAGGCAGGAGGTTCGCAAGTTCGAGACCAGAGGCAGTCTGCGTAACTTAGTGAGACCCTGTCTCAAAAAGTAAAAAAATGGGCTGGGGGTGCAGCTCAGTGGCCCAGCACTTGCAGAGCATGCAAGTGTGAGGCCCTGGGTTCAACCCCCAGTACCGAAAAAGAAGAAGAAGAGGAGGAAGAAGAGGAAGAAGAGGAAGAAGAGGAGGAGGAGGAGGAGGAGGAGGAAGAAGAAGAAGAAGAAGAAGAAGAGAGGAGGAGGAGGAGGAGGAAGAAGAGGAAGAAGAAGATACTGATCCTAAGGAAATGCCCTTGAATGGGAATGGTAGTCACTTTTCTTACTTTTCTTATATTTAAAATATATCTCACCAATTCTATGAGAATAGAAGATATTAATTTTTTTCTTTATAAAGCACTCATTTTTCACCAAGAATAAAATAGTAGGAAGTGTTGTTGTTGGATATTTGTTGGCTGATTTTGTTGTGTATTCTTGGGCTTTAAGTCAGTGAAATTCTGAAAATATAAGATGGGGTTCCAACACTTTACTTCAGTATTCTTTCCATACATTTCTCTCCCCACTTCCCTGCTCCATTCCCTAACCACAGAAAAACATCAGGAAATGTGAAGGGTAAAGGTACAACTCTAAGATGGGGGGAGAAAGAGATGGGCTGGATGGATTTTAAAAGTCTTCTACCACAGAAGAACATTCTAAAGTTCTGTAGAGAAGATTAAACACACTTCAAGGCACTGAGTGGTCCATCTTGTCCTAAACTGTTCTAAAACTTGACATTTGTTATTTTATTGCTTTCCCATGAATGTGGATATTGTGTTCTACATTCTGTGCCAGTTTGTATAAACAGAATTATATACACAGGTACATAAATAGACTTGCCTCACACAATGGTTCAGTTTTCAACTTTTCATTACAATGGCCTTGAAAAGTTATACTGTATTTTAAATAAATGACTTCTTTGACTTTTTCCTTATATGGTGGCATTTCACTAAAACACACACTAAATAAATATAGAGTAAGAGTGCTATACCTACACTATTGCTTGAGCAAATAGATTCATTTTACTAGTCACTGTACATTCAGGTTAGAGAATATCACTTAAAAGGAATGTGAATTCTGCCCCATTTTTTCAATGAACCAAAAATATTTATCTTTGAGTATATACATCAAATAAAGTTGCACCATACGAGCCTGCATGGAAGTCTTATTTTCTGTTTTGGAATATTCATCTTATTAACTTTAATTTTGCCCTACAGATATTTTCTGTAGAATAACCTTATTTTTTCAACATAGTTTGAGTGTGAGATAACCATCAGCCTTATAAAGGTTCAAACCTCATTAACATATGTGGAATAGAAAGACTATATGCTCAAAGGATAATTCTTAGCCAGTATTACCAAATTTATTAAACACAATCTATTCACTTTCAAAGTATTATTTACAATAAATCAAAATCTTGTCCATTGATTTATGCTCTATCTTTGAAAACATTTTCAGTATCCTGGGATAGGATGGGATGTGTTATAATCTTTCCCATGAAAATTAATGACATTTTGTCAATAAATGGTTTTTCTCTTCACCTGGTTTTCAGAGATGATGTTGAGAATCAAGTGTGTGTATATCATCACTAACATCCTAAGTTACAGTTGAACAAAATGACTTTCCAAAAAGATAAACCCACTTTCGCCCCTCAAATGACAAACTTAGAAGTACATAGGTGAGACAAGAATAGGGTCATGACAACTGTAGCCATTATCAGTCTCCCTTTCTTCTTATGCTTCCTTTTTTTCCTGCAACAAAACTATTTAGATGTAGTATAATCCCAATATGGAGATGAAATCTGTGGCTCTCTTTTCCTTTGAGGGTCCAAGTGGAACATAATGACTGAAAGTGTTGGGGAGCCTCAGCATAATGAGGAGAGCTGCCTTAATCAGGGAAAGAGTAAATCAAAGTGGAAATAACTCAAATATTCTATTGAATATTTAAATTTCATTTTACCTCAAATGAGTCATCTTTATAAATATTTCTTAATGGTTAAAAGCTAAAAATTGGGCATGGGGAACTTCTGCACGAACATAATCTTTAGAATCTGAGCACCTCTATTTTAGCATAAAAAATAATAATAATCATATGCATTCCAAAACAGAGCAAAACTATTTCAGTTCAAGTTGCCTTGAATTTTGTCCTGGGAAAGAAATGAGTTTGGGTGTATCTCACAAGGAACCTTTGCTGAAAACTCAACAGCAGGAAGAATCACTGTCATTCTCTTCTTTGCTTTTATTGCCCCAACTAGTGCTGCTGCAATAGTACTGATCACACGATTTCCTTTTCCAAAGATTTTGCCAATAGGTGACTCTTGCTTATGTCTTTACTTTTTATCTTTCCAGCAACCTGGTGACATTTTATTTCCTTACATTGATGAATATTATGCAGTCTAAAGAGGATCTTTCATGCACCTGAGATCACATGAATATCATTAATAAGCATTTTGCTATGCACTTCATATGCCTTGTTCTACTTTAACTGCACAACAATCCTCTGAAGACAATACCATTGCTGACCTCATTTTCCAGATCAGAAAAGGAAATAGAAAAATTAGGAACATGCCTAATACATCACACCCATATTCTTAATAATTACACTGTCAAACTCTTATAAATCTACAAAAATATAGGGCCATGGTGGGCCACTCTGATGTGAGCTCGGGACATGAAGTGGATGGAAGTCAGATTAGGGTTGAGGATATAGCTTGGTGTAGAGCACCCACCTAGCATGTACAGGGCCTGTACAAGAACCACAAAAATAGAAGTCAGATTAATCCTCTAGTTTCTGTCCCAGGGTTTATCCTATTGTACTATGTTATTTTAATTCATAAAACACATAGGATATTCAGTGATATGAAGTATCTATGATCAACAATGCCTGCAGCCATAGCCCTGTGGCATCTGATCCCATCAGATCTCGGAAGCTAAGCAGGGTCGGGCCTGGTTAGTACGTGGATGGGAGACCGCCTGGGAACACCAGAAGCTGTAGGCTTGGGAGAAGGACCTGGCAACCCACTCCCAAAAATCAATCAGCCATTGAAAACCCTACGCACAGCAGAGAAGCACTGACAATAGTGTTTCCCCTGTTGTACAGAGGGTCGCTATGAGTCAGATACTCACTCGACGGCACCTAGCAACAACAACAACATGCTCAATAATATGAAGAGACATATACATATATAGATTATATTAAAACAAAATAACAAGTACATTTAGGAAGTCTGGGCTTCTGGATGTGTGGAATAACATCCCCAGCATATTTAGCCATTCTTGTTCAAGAAAGACTTCCTCCAGGAATTCCCAAGCTATTCAACTAATGGGAGAGAACATATGTGGTGACCTAAGAGAAGCAAGGCATGTCTTATTCAGAGTGCAACTTCGAAAAAATGGTCTAAGGTATCAGTGATAGAGTAAGAGCTAGTGTCCCTTCAAGGAAGCCCTCCCCCCTTAAATCCTCTTATAGGAAAGCCGCTTTCACCTGCAAAGAGCCTGGAACACATTGTCCTTATGGGCTTTGAGGCATCTGACATAATAAATGGATGTTCCCTACCCAGCTATGCTTGTAATGTTCCACTACTAGGGAATACCCCAGATATTAAAAGCTTAGTGGAATATTCTCTGCCCCATTTAGTCATCCCAAACAGGCTGCCAACATCTGAAATTAAAAATAAAAAAGCTAAAGCACTTCAAAGAAAACAGATTCCAGATATTCTCATTTCCCATGAAAAAGAAATAGTATTTCAGCTGCTTCAGATTCCAAAATGAGCCACATGTTTTGTGACAGCTGCTGACATAGCAATTCCCTCAGATTAAATCTTCCAGTGTGTTTCATACAGAAGTAGCCACGTCTTTGTCTGCAGGTTGAATTTTAACTTAAAATATGGTCCCATTCTGTTCTCTCAGCATATATATGAAACGTGCTATAGCAACAACAAATCCTCCTTATCTTTTTAAACTACCTAGAGAATGTGAATAAAGTATGCAACAAAAAGATGTGCTGAAAAATTAAGATAATTTTTGTTGTTGTCGCTGTAAGCATAGAATAATTTTTACTCTTAAGAACTATACAAAACTCTATTGAGAATCCAGGCCAGACATCCATCCAGGCACTAAGAAGTTTATGAATTCACCTCCCCACATCCAGCCCTTAGTGCTAAAAACTTATACAAGTCAAGCACAAAAGTAGACACAATATTGAATTTATAAAAGAAATTTAAGTCAGGTATAGGTATCATGGCACATGCCTGAAATCCCAGCAAGTTGGAAGGCTAAAGCAGGAGGATTGCTAGTTCAAGGCCAGAGCCAGCCTGCACAATTTAGCAAGACTCTGTCTCAAAATAAAAATAAAAAATAAATTAAAAAGGGACTGGGAACTCAACCCAGTGGTAAAGTAGCTGCATGGAATGCAGGAGGCCTTAGGTTCAATTCCACAGTACTGGAAAACAAAAATCAAAGAAAAAGAAGAAGAGAGATGTAAAAATCTTTGAAAAGTAGTAGAGAGCCTCCTAACATATGTGTAAATGCAGGATATGCTTTTAGGCATCATATTCTCTATGCTTCTGCTCTGGAAGATTAAAACAAACATACAATTACTGAGGGGAAAATGGCACAAAGATGCCTCTACTCAAAGAGAATGGAAACACATTTGCCAAAAATGTAAAGCTCTGAAGAATTTCTTCCAGGAAGAAGACAACAGTTCTTTGTGTGATAAGTATCCTGCTCTGGAAAGAGTCCAAATAAACTCAGATGATGACCCCTCCTGGATTACTTCTCCCTCTTCAGTGCCAGGGGTGGTCTGAGCTCCTGTTGGGAGACAACAAATCAAGGCACCCCCTCCTCCCTTCCTTTGCTGCATCTCTATTCCCTGTTGAGTCCCTTTTTCTGAAAGAAAGTAGTTGGTCTTAGTTATGGACACTATATTGATGTGATTTCAGTCAATGGTGGGAGTTGTCTTAGTGGATCACTTTAATTTGTGCAGTCCCCAGATTCATCCAGACTTCTCATAGTTGGTATCAACTTGAATGTAGAACACTATTCAAGATGGTTGAATTTACGATAAACATCAACTCCAAATTTTATTCCAGAAATAAAAATGTATTCTTGCTTAATGGAGATATATAGTGCTTAATGAGATTGAAAATGATATACTTAGCCTTCTTTTCAAATAGATAAGAAGGAACAACATAGCTAACACAGAAAATTGGCTATGATCTATGTTTTCTAAATCTTAGGTTTCTGTCAAACCTTGCTCATTTAATCTGGATACCTACCTGTTGGAAAGAAATCATGCTCATAAATAAATACCCTAATTAGAATTAACCAAGGGTTATTTTAAGCCTGCAACCATAGCCCTGTGGCATCCAATCCCATCAGATCTCGGAAGCTAAGCAGGGTTGGGCCTGGTTAGTATCAGGGTGGGAGAGTCTGGGAACACAAGGTGCTGTAGGCTTGGGAAATGGACCTGGCAACCCACTCCCAAAAATCAATCCACCATTCAAAACCCTATGAACAGCAGAGAAGCACTGACAATAGTGTTTCCCCTGTTGTATGTAGGGTCGCTATGTGTCAGATACCAATTCGATGGCACCTAACAACAAGGGTTATTTTGGATGCAATGCAACAATAAAGTGAAATCATTCAACAAATATCAACTAAGGTGAGAACTGATATAGCAACTAAAGACACAAAGGAAGACTTCCAGAACTGCTTCAGAAAGTGGTAAGAACAATGGGATTAGGGTTTAGCTCAGTGGGTAAAGTGCTTGCTCTGAGTTCTCTGAGGTCCTAGGTTCCATCTTCAGCACCACAGAAATGAGAGAAGAAGCCAGCAGCCTACTCCAGAAACAATCAGCCATTGGACACCCTATGAATAGCAGAGAAACACTGATGTAGTGCCAGGCAGGGCACGGTGCTGGGGAGTATTTCGTTCTGCTGTATATAGGGTCACTATGAGTCAGACCTGACTTGATGGCACTTAACAACAACAGTAGCAGCAGCCAAAGGGGGCATTTTGAGGGGGATTGATGTCAATGTCTTTTACTGCAGTAATTTCTTAACTTAAATATTCATCATCTTTTTTATTATACCTCACATATTACAATAGCTATCTCACACTAATAACTGTTTGACTGTAATGATGAGCTTTTTTTTTTAAGTGAAACAAGAATTGTCTTTGGCTGTCAATCGTACCTCTAAATGAAATACATGTATGTCAACAGCCTCACTTCATTCTGTGTTACATTAAAAGCCATCCAACTCTATGAAATCATAGAATGTATCATTATTAAAGTGTAAAGTTTTATTGTGGGATTGAATAATACCTCGACAGTGACAATTGAAAAGTCATCCAGTATATATAACTCTCAGTGGTGACCGGTACTTTTCAGTGGAGGAAAAGAAGGATAGTATGAATTAGATGATGTAAAGCAAGTTCATACTGGCTTAGTTAAAAAAAGTTTCTCACAGATGATTTTCCTTATAAACCTTATCTTCTATGTGTAAAAAAAGAAGTTTGGGGTTTGGGGGCTTAGTTAGTAATACTCCCTGTCAATTAATGCCTGGAGACATCACCAGCAAGCTCATTCTCATGTCTTCACACTTTTGCAAACGCATAACTTGTTTGGGCCAATGAACTGAGTTTGTACTTGTAGTCCTACCATTAATCCTGTTATGTAAAAACAAGTTTGTCTGGCTGCTGAACAAATTTAAGGTGAGACAGACTCTCTTTGTAGTCAGTGCTCCATCAGGAAACTATGGCGTTCAGAAAGTATACTGGAACATCAACATCTTTCACTTAATTTTTTTTCCAGAGGACTTTATATTCAGTCAACTTGTTACTACAACATTCTTGATGAAATACTTACATGAATACAAAGATAATAGGAGTTATTGGGGTAGTTATGAGAAAAGATAAGATTGAGTTAATGTAGACTAAATCAGGCTCTCAAGAAATATTCACACTGCTTCTAAATGTAATATGATACCCACACAGGTCAATTTAAGATGCTACCCTGGTGTTTTTTGTTTTTTTGTTTTTTGGTTTTGGATGCAAAGAATACTTTAGTAAGCCAGTATGCGGCCACATATAAATCCTTATCAATGCTTATTCATAGTCACTATGTCAACGGGCATACCACCCTAGGATCCATCTGATCTCAGAAGCTAAGCAGGGTCAGCCTGGTTAGTCTTTGGATGGGAGACTGCCTGGGAATACCCAGTGCTACAGGCTAGGGAAGGACTTGTCGGCCCACTTCCAATACAATCAGCCATTGAAAACCCTACATAGGGCCACTATGAGTCTGACCCTACTAAACAGCACCTAACAACAACAATGGCAGGAAGACTGACAGTAGTGCTGGGCATGGCAGCATTGGGGTGTTTCTTCCTGTTGTACACAGGGTCAATATGAGTTGGGCCCAACACAACAACATGTCAACAGGACACTATACATAGCTCACACACACAATTTCTTTTATGATTTTTTTTCACTTTTGCTCTAAGCATTTTTACCTTATCATCTTCATAATTATCATTCTTACTTGTCACAAAATATCCTGTCCATTTAAATTTAGTATTGGCTCTTTCAGGTTATTTTTGCTGCTCTTACAGATAATATCAGATTTCATGCATATTTCTCTACGATCCCCTCTTTATAAGTGTCTAGATCTATTGTTTTAGGGAAAGACTACTTAATACTCCTGTGCCTTATGAAAGTTAGTGCCATGATTTTTCCAAAAGAGTAAATAAGTTTTCACTGATACAGTGATATAGAATATTCCATTTTCATGGTACTTCATTAGGAGATAACATTTTTTCCTAGAATTGCCTTTGTTGTTGTTGTTGTTAGGTGCCATCGAGTAGAGTCCAACTCATAGGGACCCTCATAGGATTTTCAATGGCTGACTGTTTCAGGAATTCTTTGGGAGTGGGATGCCACATCCTTCTCCCATTTTGCGGTGCTGGGAATCAAACTCAGGATCTCAGAGACTGCAGCATAGCGCTCTACCAACTGAGCTAAATCCCAGCAGAATTGCCTTTAATAAGGGTTAACACACAATACTTACAGATACCACACATTATAAGAATTTGATGTACAATCTCGCTTAACTCTAGAACAAATATATGAAGAAGGTTCTATTTTCAATCCTCATTTCATAGCTGAAACAAGAACATCTCAATACAGTTTAGTAATTTCTCCAACAGCACATCGCATGTTTGCAAAGTCAGGGCTTAGCTCAGGTACAAATGGACAAAATCTTTGCTCTTAATCTATAGCTTATACTGCCTATGTAATTATTTCTTATATATCAATTGTCTATCTTAACTCTTGTTTGTTTACAGGATATATTTTATTATTAATCTATACATTATTTCCATTGGGGAACATTATACAATAAATATGCCAATCTGCTTTTTTCCTTCAACTCCCATATTAATGGTCTACTATTTAAAATCTGCTCTTAAAATGTAGACATTATTCCTAACTATACCATAGACTTACTATGTACTATGGAAAATCATTCTGCCTTTATCTTTCCTCCAATATGGAGTAAGCTAATTAATTTCATTAATAAAAGTTACCATTAAAGTACTATGACATTCCAAAGAAGAAAATTATTTTAAACAGTTATAATTTATTACTATATTTGTCTACAATTTGTATTAGAAAGACAATATTCATGACAACATTATAATGAATGCAAAATCCTGAAGACAAAGGCATGTGCATAGACAAGGGAATAATTAAGTACATTTTGGTAATACTTAAACAATGGAATTCTTATGGACAATAAAAATGAGTCAACTACAATCTTCATGTCACACAGAAGAACCTTACTAAAAATATCTTTTAAAAAGCAAGTGTGGGCTGTATGTGTAACTTGGTGGTAGAATATTTGCCTAGCATGCATGAGGTCCTGGGTTCAATCCTCAGCAATGTAAATAAATAAAGAAATATATCTATATTTATATAAGTCTTCAGGCACACCACTCTGGCTTCCGGTCCCATCTAAGCTAAGCAGGGTCAGGCCTGTTTAGTCTTTGGATGGGATACTGCCTGGGAACACCAGATACTGTAGGCTTGGGAGAAGGACCTGGCAGCCTACTCTCAAAAAGCAAACAGCCATTGAAAACCCTATGAATAGCAGAGAAGCAGTGACATAGTTCCAGGCAGGTACTATACCAGGTAATGTTTCATTCTGTTGTATATAGGGTCACTATGAGTCAGACCTGACTTGATGGCACCTTACAACAGCATCATATTTATACAAATATATCCATTTATTTACTTGCAAATAAATAAACTGAAAAATATTAACATAAAATTACAAAAAAAAAAAAACAGGATGATTAACTTCTTGGGGAGGGGGGTGTTTGTTTGTTTGATTTTGCAGTACTTGGGGGGTTGAACCAGGTCCTTGTACACACTTTTGCAAATGTTTTACCATGGGGTTACACCTTCAATCCATTTTTTAGTTTTTTTATTTTGAGCTAAGTTCATGATAAGTTACACAGACTGCCTCTGGCCTAGAGCTCACAATCCTCCTATCTCTGTGTCATGAGTTGCTGAGATTACAGGAGTGCACCTCCATGCCTGGCTAGGATGATTAAGTTCTAAAGGATGGTAGTAGGTAGGAGATATAAAGGACATGCACACTAGAGACTTCAAAATTTCATTAAACACAATTTTTGGCTATTACTAAACATGCTGCCATGTACATCATTTATTATTGCATATGTATATGTGTTAGACTTTTACTTCCTGTGACACATACCTGAGAAAATAAAAGGAGGAAAGAAAGATTTTAGGGGATCCTGGTTTAAGAGGTTTCATCCCATGGTCAGCTGGTTACTCTGCTGTGTGCCTGAGGCAGAGCTGAACATTGTGGTGGGGAGCATGTAGCACAGCAAAGTAGCTCAAGTTGAGGAAGATAGGTGGCCAACAGCCCCAGTGACCTACTTTCTCCAAGGAAGACCCACATCTCAAAGTTTCCAGCATCTCCCAAAACAGCTACAGACCAAGGCTTGAACATGTGAGCCCGTGGGGGACAATTTATGTTCAAACTATAACACTGTCATGTTAAATTTTTGGAAATGTAAACCCTAGAAAGATCCTTTATGACTGACAAACAAGGGGGTTAAAAAGGATTATTTTTTAAAAATAACTAAACAGTAGTTTTTTAAATAAGAAACAGTAACTAAATAGAAATTTGCAAAGAAAATTCAGAAATACAGCTTGAACAACAAGCCATATAAACTCTAATAGTACAAAAAGTTTAAGAAAAATTTTAAAGGGGAGGATTATAGAATTTGTAGAAGGTTTATAATACTTGGGAACAAAAGGTACTAAGAAAAAAAGGTACTAAGATATAAAAAACTAAAATAGGTTAATATTTTAAACATATGTACCCTACTTGAAGATAAAAACATTTCAACTAATAAGATAGAGGTTGATATGTTAAGAGTTCTTACCATCAAAATAATTCTGAAACCCTTGGTAAATTAGTGAAATTAGTGGATAATTTTATGGGACATGGGAAATTATCGGAGAGAGTCTTACTTAATTATATCATTTTAAAATTTACTACTTCTGGGTTTTAACTTTCCCAATGATAGAATTTAAAAATCAAAACCTCCCACTGGAAGCAAAGTAACCTAAAGTTATTTTGCTTATGTGGCTTCAGATTCCATCCACCCATTAAAAAAGAAAAGTCAGTAAATACCAACTCAATTTTGCCACTAATCTAGAGGGTAGACAGATCTACCATTTTGCATAGTATTATGTTTACTTTTATTCCATTTCTCATTGTAAGGAAAACTATTCTTGTGAAAGATTATGACCACAAAGATCATTTAAAGTGCATGACACCTAAGAAAAGCCCTTTCCATAGTTATATCATTAAACTGGATTACCAAAAAAGAAAAAAATCACAGTGGTGTTTTTCTTCATTAACTCACAGATTATCCTTGAAGAAAATTGTCACTTTGCCATTGGGAAGGGAAATTAAATAATGACATTTGTGAAGAAAAAAATCTCTATTTTTTATGTCAGAATACAAACTTTTCAGAAAACACTTTACCTGTAGTTACAAAGAAAAAATCTAGAATGTTCATTGACTTAAATTCTTAAAAATATAAATTAAAATTACTGATAATTAAACACACTCTATTTCTCTAAGTGTTCCTCAAAGAGGATATTAACACATATAAAAATTTATCATTTGAATGAGACCCATTAAGTTGTATATTAAAAATTACTAATAAATAAAAACAGGCACCCAGAATGAAAATAATATATATCTTTGGAACCAGGTGTGGTGGTGCACCAGCATGCCTAACTCCAACAACTTGGGAAGTGGGGGCTAGAGGATCACAAATTTGAGGGCAGATGTAGCCTGCATAACTTAGTGACACCCTATCTCAAAATAGTAAAGATAAAAAATTGGCTGGGGGTGAAGTCCAGGGATAGAGCACTTGCAAAGTATGGGCAAGGCCCTAGGTTCAACCCCTAAGTATTAAAAATATACATATTTGGTTTACAGAATATATGTCAATTCATTCAGAATATATTTGAATACTAAATCATTATTTTAGAGCTTATTTTTACCTTAATAACATATTGGTAATATTATTTCTTTGAGATTAATAAAGCAAACTATTAAACTCTTCTCTGATAATGCCTTCATACTGTATTTAACCTATGTGAATAATTGAAAGAGATAAGTTCACATATGATTAACCTAAATTACTCAACCAAATATTATTCTTATTATGAATTTTGTTAATTACACTAATAATGTTTGGTAAGACTAAGTGATTTCATATTTACTATAAATAAAAGACTCTGAGGGTGAAATTTTTCCACATTTTTATATTTTTCTCTCTGATTACCATACATAAGGTATCTGTATGCTCTGCTGCACAAAAATGTGTTATATTTGAAATAGGAGTGGGGGTCAGATCCAGAGCAAGTAGACTGAATTTACCACAACCCAGTCCAAGGTTCTAGGTGGATTAAGTTCATGATAACATAGGGTATAATTAAGAGTAAAAAATTGGAATATTCGTGGAAAGATGATGCCTGTGTTTTCCTTTAAAATTTTCCTCATGCCTCTGTTAAGATTGTTACAAGAAAGAACAGTGAGAATGTACAATTTTAGGGGAGAATACCACCAGATGTTTGGGAAAATGACTCTGAGTCTTAACTCCAAGAAGAGCTAATCAGGTGTTTCTGCAACTTCGCAGAAACTATAGATAGATCTTTAGAATCAGCTAGATCTATGCTGTTTCTAGTAACAGGAATTTATTTCTGAAATGTGCATTTTGTTCTGTAAATTATCAAGACTTTCAGAGACCAGTGGGTGGATCAGAAGAAAACCAACAAATAATGGTATGTGATCAATGCTTTGTTGGAAGGTGGGTACACAAAGGAGGTGCACCAAACCACAGGTGGGAATATTTTTCTGAGAAGTAATGATGGTGCTGCTAGAAAGTAGTTGTTAGATAAGGAGAGGAGGTAGAGGGAACAGCTGTAGTAAAGAAAAAAAGTGAAAATATAGCACAATTATAGAGCTATAATATAGTTTAAGATAATAAGCATTATTTTAACTTAGGAATTGAATTCTAACCCATTTTACCCAACATCATCTACAACAAAAATAAACATTTAATTTTTTCCTTAGAGCAATGATTTTTCTACTCTGTCTAGATTTCCTTACTCTTAAAGTGAATGTTGTTGTTGTTGTTGTTGTTGTTGTTGTTGTTGTTGTTGTTAGGTGCTGTTGAGTCGGTATCTGACTCATAGTGACCCTCTGTACAACAGGAAACACTATTGTCAGTGCTTCTCTGCTGTGCATAGAGTTTTCAATGGCAGATTGATTTTTGGGAGGGGGTTGCCAGGTCCTTCTCCCAAAAGTGAATGTAACACCTGCCATATGTATGCATGAAAATTTTAGGCTCGAAGGATATATAGGTAGATATACACATGTAAAATCCCATAAAGATGCAAGCTACTTTTATAAGGTTGCTTCATATTATATCTAGACATGTAGAATTCTAAAACAAAACTGTTAAGTATGCCTCTCATTCTATGCCCACAAAGATGGTGAATAAATGAGAATCTAAGGTAACTAATTTCTGGGAATGTTCAAGATGGGGACATAATGGTCTTGGAACTACCCAAAGGGCAGCTATTTCTAACCACTAAAGATCTAGAATATGTCTAAACTAATATGTTTGGTCATCTATATTCCAAGTCTAACTCCCTATTTAACACCTAGGTTAATTGTTGCTTTAGCCAGAACAACATAGCAAAGCAAAAAAATCCACATGAAGCAATCAAAACAAGCTATTATTTACATAATTAACATCGTGCCTGCCTTGAAATTTATATAGGGCTTAGCTACTTGCCAAGTACTTTCACCTACTAATTCATTTATCTTTCCATCCACCTTGTAAGGTAAGGGAACACAGCTGTCATTATTCCCATGTTAAAGATAAATACAATAGAATCTTCACTAAGTTACTCTCATAAGGTCAAATTGTGAACTAGAGCATAACTATTTTTTTCTAATTAAAAATTCAGAGTTTTTTCCTCTTATTATGACCAATATTCTATCTAAAGGCCACTTAAACCATGAAAGAAGGAATATACTTGTTTAAGATGCCACACCTTTCTAAGTTCACTAAAACTTCTATGCTCTTTAATGGGAGAAGTAATTCATATATATATATATATATATATATATATATATATATTTTTTTTTTTTTTTTTTTTTAATGAGGTAGCATAGTGGCACACACCTATCCCAGCTACTCAAGTCCAGCTACTCAAGAGGCAGAGGCAGGAGGATGGCAAGTTCAAGGCCAGAGGCAGCCTGTGTAACTTAGCAAGACTCTGTCTCAAAATAAAACATAAAAAGGGAGCTGGAGGTGCACAGTGGTAGAGTGCTTGCAAAGTATGCACAAGGCCCTGAGTTCAACTCCCCAGCACCTATAATACACACATACACACACACATGCGTGCACACACATGTGTATGTATATATGTATATGAAGTGGTTAAGAATAGCTTTCTTGACAATTATAACAGTGTTTGTAAACAAATTATCATCACTAGGTGTCATTCTGGGTGCCAACTTTAGAAAACAGTAATATTTTATGCTTATTTTGTGCTTAATCACTCAATCTAGTACATGATAAAAGGCAGAGAGAGACACGCACATTTGGATCCTGACCAATGATTGTTACTATTTGATAAAAGTCCAAGAGAATAAGGGGACAAAAATTGCATTTGTCTGCCCTATATTGGATAAAAGTGGATGAAAACTCACATCCTAGTTGTCCTATTTACAACCACTTTATCTAAAATATTAAACTAGCTTGGGAAGCAAGCATACTATAATAACAACCTGGAAAACCTTTATTGGATCTTTCTTGTTGATATTAGGTATATTTTTGAGCAGACAAGGCCACTCTGGCTTCTGACTTCTGGAATACCCCTGCAGTGGTAAAAAAAAAAGAAGATACCTATGGAGACATTGAGATTTTGCTGGTTTATAGGTAAATACATGACTCTTCTTTACATATTATTCTTATATAAGCCCACAGGCAAAAAAACTCCTAGAGTTGTACACAAGTTTTTTAAGCCAAGTTCACATAGGATGAACTGTACAGACTTGTCAAACTCCTGGCTGAATTTGTACGGGTCCCTCATTAAGTATATGGATCAGCCTGAAGGTAAATCAGTCCTTGTTGTGCAATTTACTGCATTTATACCTTGCTGTTTGGCAAAGGGGTTGTTTGTTGTCTAGCTGTGCCTGTTCATACAAGTGAAGGACAAACAGAATTCTCAAACTCATGCACCTAGCAGAAAAAGAAAATGAAACTGAATCAAATGTGGAATTTGATTTCCTATTTTTTTTCAAGTAACTCCAGGATGTTCTTTTATTTAGCAAAGATCATAAAGATGATCATAAAGTCATGAAAGAAATTGGTGCATTCTCTAGTCATATTTATGTTGTGAATTTAAGGTTTCCAAAATATTTTGAAATAAAATATGAATAATGTCCATTAGGGAAACTTTAGAAATATAAGTAGAAAAAATACCCCAGTCCTATCGCTCACACCCAGTCATGCTCATATTTCAGAACCTTTTCTTTTCAGGCTTAAAGGAAGCCTCAGTGTGATGTGGTAAAAACAAAGGAGTTAGAATAGGAAGTAATGGAATCTTTCCATAGAAAGAATGTCTACAGAATCACAGAAACCACAAAGGAGACTGTTGTATAGCCATCCCAAGTAGCAGAACGGAGCTGAACAGTGAGAAAACAGGTCAGGACACATCTCTAGGTGTGTCTTCCAGTGGGTGAGGGGAAATGGAGCCCTCATCCAAAGAGGTAAGCCAGTCAGCCCCTGCCATCAGACTAAGTTTCTTTCTCATGATCCACATCTCCAGGGCTTTTACCTGGTGACACCTTGAGTGGAAACCTATTGTGTGAGATGAGCTACCCAGGAGGCCTGAAAACAAAGGATTATCACCAATGGAGAGCCTGGGGGTGACCTGCCACAGCCCCAGCATGCTACACACTTACAGCAGGCCGTTGCAATGAGAGGGAAGATAGAATACTGATATGCTGGGAGATTCAGGCAGCAAGAGCTTGGGAAATTTGCTCACATGCAAGCCCCACCTATCGGGGAGAGGAAATGATTCCATCACATGAGGGGAACTACAGCAACTGTCAAATCTGAGGCATGGTCAGATAAGACTCCATCCTCAACTGACTACCACCTCCACCTAACAGACTCCAACATTAGAGGCCACATGAAGCCATGTGCAAGGGCTCACAGCTAAAGAGACATCCAGCAAGGCCATTCCTGATGGTGAATAGCTGGTGGGACATAAGGTGGAGCTACCTGCAAGGGTGCGTGGATGAAGAGAAGTCCAGTGGGGCGATCCCTGACAGTGAGTGGCTGGAGGGAAGTAGGGCAGAGCACCCAGCAAGGGTGCATGGCTGAAGAAAGGTGCAGTAGGGCCCTCCCCAATGGGTGCTGCTGGTGGGAGGCAAGGTGGACAAAGCAGAAGCACGCAAGACTCCCCTGAGAAGACGCCAGGTGACATGTCCCCACTGTAGGGTCTCAGACCCAGGAACTGTGGATGTTTTACTTTGTTTTGTTCT
This sequence comes from Pedetes capensis, assembly GCA_007922755.1. Classification (NCBI taxonomy): domain Eukaryota; kingdom Metazoa; phylum Chordata; class Mammalia; order Rodentia; family Pedetidae; genus Pedetes; species Pedetes capensis. The sequence continues at coordinate 37,531 of VMDO01005402.1, read as the reverse complement.
ATTTTGTTTTTACCAGTGAAAGACAGCTGCTGCTCTGGCCTCTGGAGCCACTGGAATGATTTAGAAGGAGGGAAACTGAAAGGTGTCAAGTTCGGGGGATGGAGAAGAGCAGCTTGTGCTGCCAGATCCCTGAACCTAAGAAAGCTTGTTCAGAATAAGGCATATTTGGGGCCCAGTAGTGCTTGCAACATGCAGAAGTAGCACCATGGGTCCAATGAGCCTTGGACACAGGATATAGGCTGTAGTGTGATTGAGGGCTGGGCATGCAGGGGATAAGGGACAAACTGAGGGGGCAGTGCTGAATGCAGAAGATGCAGTGGGAGCTAGGCGCCAGACACTGAGGTCGCAAACAACAGGGTTGGCGGAGGGAAAGAGAAGCACCAGGGAGCCATCATCACCCAAACTCACGGGAAGGTTGGGGGAGAACCTCTTCACACATGAAAGAGGTGAGACCTAGCACCCAGAACAAGCAATGGGTAAGCCTCAGCAGAAGAAAAGCACAAAACATGAAACATCATGCTGGATGGGAAGATCCTATAGACAAAAGCACCTCAACAGATAATTTCAGGGTAAATGGATTCCAGGGGATGCCTGATGGAGAATTTAGAACCCTACTTATAAATATGCAAAAAGAGCTCAAAGACACCACTATGAGAGCAATTGATTCACTGGACAAAAATAAGTAAATAATTTGGAAGAAAAAATTTCCAAAGAAATTGAGATTCTGAAGAAGAATCAAGCAGAGGTCCCTGAGATGCAAGGCAAAATAAGTCAATTCAGCATTAAGGTAGAATCTTCAGTAACCAGGTTAAAATGGGATAGCTGAAGCCAAGGAAAAGGTAAATGACCTTATTTACTCAGATGCCAAGATAGAAAGAAGAAGCAATGTGAACAAGATTTAAGAGATAGTTGATAAAATGAAGAAATGAAACTTACAAATTCAGGGGGTTACAAAGGAGCTGAAAATCACATGGGAGGATTAGGAAATTTATTCAATGAAATATTAGATGAGAACTTCCCAAACCTAAGGCAAGAGCTGGATATCCATACAACCGAAACATTCAGAACCTCAAACAGTGTACACCAGAATAGATCCTCCCCTTGCACATTATAATTGGAAATTATAAAGATCAAAGCAGAAATATCCCAATTAGAGTCCAAAAAGACAATTCAAAGAATTAATAAGACAGAGTTCTTCAAAATGATCAACAAAATAGACACCTCCCTTGCCAGTCTCACCAAAAGAAAGAAAGAAACCCAAATTAAAAAAAATGGAGATGAGAATGGGGACATAACCAACAATACCAATGAAATCCAGAGTATCATCAGAGAATGCTTTGAGAAATTGTACTTCCCCAAAAATGAAAATACAGAAATGAAAAGTTTCATAAACATATATGAATTACCAAAATTAATCCCAGATGACATAAGCAATTTAAACAGACCCATTACATTCCCTGAAATAGAGACAGAAATAAAGAGTCTCCCAACAAAGAAAAGCCCAGTTCCTGATAGGTACATAGCAGAATTCTATCAAACCTTCAAAGAAGAATTAATACCTATTTGCCTCAAGCTAATTCATAAAGTAGAAAAGGAAGAGGAATTCCCAAACTCATTCTATGAAGCCGGCATTACCTGATACCAAAACTGGGCAGGGACATTTCAAGGAAAGAGAAATATAGACCACTTTTGCTGATGAACATAGATGCAAAAATCCTTAATAAAATTCTGGCAAACCAAATTCAGCAATACATAAAAAAGATCATACACCATGATCAAATGCACTTAATTCCACAGATGCAAGCTTGGTTCAACAAATGAATATCAATTAATGAAATCCAACATATCAAGAGGCTTGTAGATAGAAATCACATGATCATCTCAATTGATTCTGAACAGGCCTTTAACAAAGTGCAATATCCGTTCATGATAAAAGCCCTGGAGAAAATAGGCATTACAGGGAAATACTTCAACATTATAATCACCATCTCTGACAAACCTACAGCCAGTATCATACTAAATGGAGAAAAACTGAAACCATTCCCTTTTAAGATCAAGAACAAGATAAGGATGTCCACTCTCTCCTCTTTTATTTAATATTGTGATTGAATTCCTAGCCAGAGCAATCAGATAAGAGGAAGAAATAAAAAGGACACAGATAGGTAAAGAAGAGGTCAAATTATCTTTATTCATAGATAGCATGATCCTTTACCTAAAGGACCACAAAAATTCTTCTAGAAAACTCTCAGAGCTAATTAATGCCTTCAGTAAAGTATCAGGATACAAAATTAACATACAAAAATCAATAGCCTTCTTTACATCAACTGTGAACAGGAAGAAAAGTAAATTAAGGCAACAATCCCATTTACAATAGTCCACCAAAAATTAAATATTTAGATATCCATCTAAACAAAGATCCTGAAGATCTCTACAAGGAGAACTTCAAAACACTAAAGAAGGAAATTTCAGAGGGTACTCGAAGATAGAAGGATTTCCTTTGCTCACAAATCAAGAGAAATGTAAAGATGGATATATTATCAAAAGCAATTTGATAATATATCAAAAGGTTTAATGCAATCCCTATTAAAATTCCAATGACAAACTTTGCAGAAATAGAAAAAATTACTAAAATTCATATGGAAGCACAAGTGATCACATATAGTCAAAATAATCTTAAGCTATAAAAACAGTGCAGGCAGGATCATTTTATATGACTATATGACTTCAGACTATACTACAGAGCTATAGTGGCAAAAACATCTTGGTACTGGCATAAAGATGGACTTGAAAACCAGTGGAACAGAATCAAAGACCAGAGATACATCCACATAACTACAGCCACCTGATTTTTGACAAAGGGGCTAAGAACATTCAATGGAGGAAAAAATATCCTCCTCAACAAATGGTTCTGGGGAAATTGGATATCCATTTGCAGAAAACTGAAAACAGACCCATATATCTCAATTTACTTGAGAATCAATTTGAAATGGATAAAAGACTTGAACATAAAATCAAAAACCTTAAAAGTACTAAAAGAATAGCTAGGAAACATGCTCCCACACATAGGCATAGGAAAGTATTTCCTTAACAAGACTCAAATTTCCCAGAAAATGGCACCAAGAATTAACAAATAGGATTATGTGAAATTAAAAAGCTTCTGTACAGCAAAGAAAATTATCAGTAGAGTTAAGGGAAAGCCTACAGAATGGGAGAGAATCTTTGCATCCTACACATCAGAAAGAGGACTAATTTCAAGAATATACAAAGAACTTAAGAAAGCAAATACCAAGACAATAAATAACCTAATACATAAGTGGACAAGGGAAATAAACAGATAGTTCTCAAAGGAAGAAGTTCAAAGGATCAAGACACACATGAAAAAATGGTCAATATCCCTAGTCATTAGGGAAAAGAAAATCAAAACAACACTGAGATTCCATCTCACCCCAGTAAGAATGGTCAAGATCAAGAAAACAGATAATAAATGCTGACAAGGATGTGGAGAAAAAAGATCCCTTTTATACTGCTGGGATTGTAAAGTAGTTTATTCACTTTTGAAATCAATATGGAGATGCCTCAGAAATCTAAGAATAGGACTCCCATATGACCCAGCAATACCACTCCTGGGAATATACCCAAAGGATGATAAGTCTTCATACCACAGGGGCATCTGCATTTCCATATTTATGGAAGCACTATTCACAATCACAAGGGTATGAAATCAACCAAGATGTCCATCAAGAGAGGAATGGATAAAAAAGTTGTGGCACATATGCACAATGAAATATTACTCAGCAATAAAAAAGTAAGAAATAATGTCATTTGCAACAAAATGGATGGAACTGGAGAATATCATCTTAAGTGAAAAACCCAGGTCCAAAAAGAAAAATACCATATGTTTTCACTCATATCTGGAGTTAAAACTAACTTAAAGAAAAAGAACTATAAATACTTAGATATATTTTAAAAAGAACAATCAGGCTTATCTAAGAAGAGAAAATATAAGTAGAGCACAAAGAAAGGGAGAAGCATCTAGTGTGGAGAGCAAAAATTGTAGAAGGGGAGAAGTGGAGGGGAAATAATACAGAGGGTTAAAAGGGGGGAGAGGACAATCTCAAATTACATGATGCAACTCCACAATACATGGGGGAAAATGGGTATATAACCCATAACTGCATAAGGTTTTTACCATATATTAATCCAAGTGTTTCATAATTTACATAAGTTGATGTAAGTATAACCAAAAGTGATGGAGTAAGTGCACAGTGGAAATAGAAAAAGCCTTATTACTCTGTACCACACTAACATTTATTAATAAAAAATGTAAATGTATTCCCAAAGATGAAACTTGTTTTATTAGGATTAATAGTTATTTACAATCATACCTTTAAAAATAAATATTTTAGTTACCTTTACTGAAAAAAAAATGTATTAGAGGCCACAGAAAGAAGTTTCTCCAGTACTTCTTTGTCATTTTTTTCCAATCATTTTTTTCTTATCTTTTCTTCTTCTTCTTCTTCTTGTGCTGGAGTAATTACAGTGCCATAGTATAATATCCCTAGCCTTGTTCTTATTTTTGCTTGGAGACAAGATCACATTGAATTACACAGTCTGCCTCTGGACTGGCCTCAATATTATCCTGTCTCAGTTCCCAAAGACAGTGGAGTTTCAGGGGAGCAAGTTGGTGTCTGCCTCTTCTTTTGGGGAGTTATTTACTTGCTTTATACTTACCATATTTTCTTTACTAATTTTTATTTCTTGACTTCACTTTTTTAATGTAACTTTACCATTTTTCTTTTTCAGTTTTATTTTCTATCTTTTTCAGCTTTCCAGCCTTTTTCTGTACCTCTCCTTTTCTATTTACTATACTTTAAGTCTTTCGGCTTACTACCTTGTATTGCTTACTACTGTGTATTAGGTAAACTTATGTTTACCTAATTCTATTTATATATCTTTTTCTTTATTGTGCATTCATTTCTTTTTATCTTTAGCTCCTTTCCCTCCCTCTTTCTACTTCAGCCTTGAGGCATCATCCTGCCCCCCTTTCTCTGCCCCCCTTCTTACTTCAGGCAAATACTATTTATACCTTCACACTAAGTGTTTTGTAACCTCATAGCTTACTCAATATTATTACTGCCATTCTCTATTCTATGGGCATTGGTGGTGCAGCAATTGGCATTAAATAATTTCAAGTTTCTATATCTGGTTTGGTTAGGTATTGTACCAGTTATAATGGTTTATCTTCTTCTCTGGGAGTAGCACTGGAGATTGTGATGTCAAGGGGAAAATACTCATTAAGACCCCTAAATGAAACAGAGATGGTCGTGGTGGTGCAAACTGGTGAACAAGGAGGCTGAGGCAGGAGGATCTCGAGTTCAAGGCCAGCTTGGGCAGCATATTTTTGGGCTGGGATTTAGCTCAGTTGGTAGAGCACTGCGCTGCAGTCTCTGAGGTCCCGAGTTCAATTGCCAGCACCACAAAAATGGGAGAAGGACCTGGCAATCCACTCCCAAGTAAATCCCGAAACAGCCATTAAAAACCCTATGAGGTTCGCTATGAGTCAGAGACCAACTTGACAGCACTGAACAACAACAACAAATGAAACAGGAAGTGATATCTACTCCTACAGATGCAAAACTCACAAATCAGAAATACAAGAAACATAAAAAGATCAAGGCAACACATGTTCTACAAGATACCACAATTCCTTTACCACTGAATCCAAAGATACAGAAACAGTTGAAATGTCCAACAAAGAATTTAAAAATTTACTTATAAAAATGATCAATGACATCAAAGAGGACACAAAGAAAATGAGCTAAGTAAGTAAATCAATACTAGACCTAGCTCAGAAAGTCAACAATGTAGAAGAAAAAGTCAGCAAAATGGATGAGAAATTCAGCAAGGAAATTGAGATTCTGAAGAAAGAAAAAAAAATCAGAAATGAAGAGCTCAATAAACCAAATAAAAAAAACACAGTGGGAAACATCACCAGTAGACTAGATTAGGTAGAATATAGAATATCAGGTATAGAAGGTCAGGAAATACTTCATTCAGATATCAACAAAGAAAAATATTAAAAGAACATGACCACAATTTTCAAGAACTTTGGGACATGATCAAAAAACCAAACCTAAGAATCCATGGGTTGGAAGATGAAGCCAAGATAAAAACTAAAAGCACAGAAAATTTAGTCAGTGAAATTATAGCAGAAAATTTCCCAAATCTGGGGAAAGAAATGGACATCCAACCACAAGAGGCATTTAGAACACCAAACAGACATGACCAGACAAGATCCCTCCCATGACACATTAAAATGCCAACATTTCAGAGCAAAGGAACAACATTAAAAGTTGCAAGAGAAAGATACCAACTCACTTACAAAGGAAAACTCATCAGAATTATATCAGAATTTTCAGCACAAACACTAAGTTCTAGAAAATGATGGAAAGAAATGCTTCACATCCTGAAAAAATAATTATCAATGAATCTTATTATATCCAGCAAAGTTATTGTTTTGAATTGTTGGGGAAATGCAGACATTCTAAGGCAAGCACATACTAAATCAATACATGACCACCAAGCCAACACTGCAGAAGATACTTGAAGGAATCCTGCACACACAGGATGAAAAAAAGATAGTATTCACCATGGAAGCATGGGAAAGAATAAATTTCATGAAAAGAATAGGCAAACTAAAGAGAACTAGGAAAGAACCAGTCATGTCTAACCCAAAAACACAACAAACCCAGAATATAAATAAGAGAAAAAAAGAATGAATGATTTATGAACAAAAAAGGAAAACACCAAACACAACAACCACCAAACCTGTCTTGATAATAACCCTAAATATAAATGGTCTTAATGCTCCAATTAAAAGACACAGATTAGTTGACTTGATTTTAAAAAAAGATCCAACAATTTCTTGCCTGGAGGAAACACATCTTACTACCAGATGGAAAGTGAGAGAATGGAAATTGATATACTAATTGGAAGACAAAAACTAGAAGTAGCCATTCTCTTATCAGATAAAGTAGACAGATTTCAAGCTAAAACTAGTCTGAAGAGATAAAGAAAATCACTACATATTAATAAAGGGAACAATTGACCAAGAAAGTGTAATAATTATAAATACATATACTCTGAACATCAGTGCACCCAACTTCATTTAAAAACAAAAACCACTACTGGCCTTAACCTGCACATGTCTGCCAGTTTGCCATACTGTGGGGGTATGGGTGTAGCTGTGATGCTGCAAACAATGATGCCAGTATTGCAGATATTATCAGAGTCACCCATGGTGGATACATTTCAGCTGAGTTTCCAGACTAAGACACACTAGGGAATAGGACATGGTAGCCCACTTGCAAAACAAATAGCCATTGAAAACCCTATGAATAGCAGAGAAACTCTATCAGATATAGTGCCATAAAATGGGCCCCCCAAGTTGGAAGGCACTCAAAAGACTACTGGGGAAGAATTGCCCCCTCAAAATAGAGTCTACCTTAATGACAGATATAGAGAAAAGGCCCAGGGACCTTCATTCATTCATGTGGCATGACTCAAAATGGGGAGGAATAACAGTAAACATCCATTAATAATTGGAATGAGGAATTATGTAGTATGAATTTAGGAAAATTAGAAATCATCAAAAGAAAAATGGAGCACATAAATGTCAACATTCTAGGCATCAGTGAGCTAAAATGGACTGGCAGGCACTACTTTAAATCAGATAATCATATAGTCTACTGTGCCAGGAATGCCAAATTAAAGAGAAATGGGGCTGCATGCATCATAAAAAAGTACATCTCAAGATCTGTCCTGAAGTACAATGTCAGTGATAGAATAACACCCATACACCTACAAGGAAGGCCAGTTAATATGAGTATTATTCAAATTTACATACTCACCACTAAGGCCAAAACTGAAGATAGGGAAGATTTTTACCAGCTTCTGCAATGTAAACTAGACCTAACATGTAATCAGCATGTACTGATAATTACTGTGTCTGGAATGCAAAAGTTGGAAACAAAGAAGGTTTAATAGTCAGAATATATGACATTGGTGACAGAAACAATGCTAGAGATCACAAGATAGAACTTTGTCAGACCAATGACCTTTTCATAGCAAATACATAAATGGTGACTATACACATGGAATTCACCAGAAGAAACATACAGGAACAAAACTGATTACATTTGTGGAAAGAGATGATGGAAAGGTTCAGTATCAAATGTCAGAATGAGACCAGGTGCCGATTGTGGATCAAACCATCAACTGCTCATATGCAGGTTCAAACTGAAACTGAAGAAAATAAGGACCTGAGTTCAGAGACAACCTCAGAAATAGGTTTAATGCATTAGACACTAATGATAGAAGACCAGACGAGTTGTGGCATGACATCAAAGATATCACTCATGAAGAAAGAAAATGGTATTAAAAAGACAGGAAAAAAAAGAAAAGAACAAATTTCATGTCAAAATAGACTCTGAAACTGGCCATTGAAGGTCAAGCAGCTAAAGTAAAAGAAAGACAGGATGAAGTAAAGGAACTAAGCAGATCTCAAATGCAACTCAAAAAGACAAAATTGAATATTTTAATGACATGTGCAAAGAGCTAGAGGCAGAAACCCAAAAAAAGAGAACCCTCTGTTTTTCTCAATCTTAAGGAATTGAAGAAAAAGTTGAAGCTTCAAGTGGCAATAGTGAAGGAATCTATAGGGAATATATGAAATGATGCAAGAAACATCAAAAAAAGATAGAATATACAGTCATTATGTCAAAAAGAATTGACCAAAAGAATGGACCAACCATTTCAAGAGCTTGCATATAATCAGGAACAAATCGTATTGAAGGATGAAGTGATTGCTTCCTTGAAGCCATTAGTGAAACATAATTATCCAAGAATTGATGGAATACCAATAGAGATACTTCAACAACAGATGCAGCACTGGAGGTGCTAACATTTCTATGCCAACAGATTTGGAAAACACCACCTGGCCAACTAACTGGAAGTGATCCATATTTGTGCCTATTTCCAAGAAAGGGGATCCAACTAAAGGTGGAAACTATCAAATGATATCATTAATATCACACACAACGAAATTTTTACTAAAGATCATTCAAAAGCAACTATAGCAATATATAGACAGGGAACTGCCAGAAAATCAAGCCAGATACATGAGAGGGAGTGGAACCAAGGACATCACTGCTGATGTCAGATGGGTATTAGCCAAAAGCAGAGAATATCAGAAAGAAGTCTATCTATGTTTTATCAACTGTGCAAAGATATTTGACTGTGTGGAGCATAATAAATTATTGATAACATTGTGAAGAACGGGAATACTAGAGCACCTAATTGTATTCATGAGGAATCTGTACATGTATGAGGAGACAGTCATTCAAACATAACAAAGAAACACTGTTTGGTTTAAAGTCAAGATTTACATCAGGGCTATATACTTTTACCATACCTCTTCAATTTCTATCCTCAGCAAATAATCCAAGAAGCTGGACTTTATAAGAAGAACACAACATCATGATTGGAGGAAGACTCATTAACAACCTGCATTATGCAGATGACCCAACTTTGCTTGCTGAAAGAAAATTCAAAACATCTACTGATGAAGATCAAAGAACACAGCCTTCAGTATGGACTGCAACTCAATATCAACAAAACAAAAATTCTTACAACTAGGTCAGTAAGCAACTTTCTGATTAATGAAGATTGAGGTTGTCCAAGATTTTGCTTTCCTTGGTTCTACAAACATCACCTGTTCAAACAGTAGTCAAAAAATCAAAAGACGCATTGCATTGGGAAAAGCTGAGGCAAAAGACCTCTTTAAAATGTTTAAAAGTAAATATGTCACATTGAAGACAAAGGTGCCCCTGACTCATGTCATGGTATTTTTATTTGCTTCATATGTTTGTAAAAGCAAGAAGTTGAATAAAGGAGACAGAAGAAGAATTGATGCTTTTGAATTATGATGCTGAAGATGAATATTGAATATATCATGGACTGCCACAAGAATCAACAGATCTGTCCTAGAAGAAGGGCAACTGGAGTGCTCTTTGGAAGCTAGGAGGGCTAGACTGTGTCTTACGTATTTTGGACATGTATTCAGGAGGGACCAATCCCTGGAGAAAGACATCATGTTTGGCAGAGTGGCAGGTCAACAACAACAAAAAAAGGAAAACCCTCCACTAGATGGATTGACACAGTGTCTGCAACAATGGGCTTAAACAGAAACCAGATCATTTGCTTGGTACAGTATCCTGGGAGTGTTTCATCTGTTGTACCTATACAGGGTCTCTACAAGTTGGACTGGACTCGATGGCACATAACAACAACTGGACTTAAAGGGACAGGTAGGTCCAGATGCAATAATAGTGAGTGACTTCAATACCCACACTCATCAATAGATAGAACATCCAGAAACAAAGAGCTGGTTATTTGAAAAGATAAAGAAGATTGACAAGTCTTTAGCGAAACTAAACAAAGGAAAGAGAGAGATGACTCAAATCAAGAAAATTAGAGATGAAAGAAGGAACATAGCAACAGATACTAATGAAATCCAGATAATCATTAGGAAATGCTTTGAAAAACTATATTCAAAAAATTTTAAAACTTAGATGAGATGGATGAATTCCTAGACACATAGGACTTGCCAAAATTAATAGATGATAAACAATTTAAACATACCTATAAAGAGCATTGAGATTGAAGTAGGAAATAGAGTCCTCAACAAAGAAAAGCCCAGGATTTAATGTTGAATTCTATAAGACCTTTTAAAAAAAGGTAATAATAATTCTTCTGAAATTATTCCACAGACTATAAATGGAAGGAATATCGCATTCATTCAATGAAGCCAGTATAACCCTGATAGCAAAACCAGAGGATACATCAAAAAAGTAAAACTACAAACCAATATCCCTGATGAACCTATATGCAAAAATCTTTAATGAAGAACTTGCAAATCAAGTTCAACAATACATTACAAAGATCATATCCTATGAACAAGTTGGTTTCATACCAGGGATGCAAGGCTGATTCAACATATGCAAGACAATAATGTAATACATACATAAACAGACTCAGAAACAAAAATCACATGATCCTATAAATAGATACAGAAAAGGCCTTTGACAAAGTTCAACATCCTTTTATGATACTAGGAATTGAAGGAATATACATCAACATAAGAAAGGCAATATATAAAAATCCTATAGCCAATAACATACTAAATGGGAAAAAACTGAAAGTATTTCCCCTAAAATCAGGAACAAGACAAGTGTATCAACTCTTTCCACTACTGTTTAACATAGAAATTGAACTATTAACCACAGCAAAAAGAGAAAAAATAAAAGTGATCTAAATAGGAAAGACATCAAATTATCCCTATTTGCAGATGACATGATCCTACACTTAGAAAACTCTAAAGACTCCACTAGAAAACTTTTAGAGCTGATAAACACTTTCAAAGATATGAAGTTAACATACAAAAATTAGTAGCTTTCATCTATACCAACAACAACCAGGTGTAGAAAAAAATCAGGAAAACAATCCCATTCACAATAGCTTCAAAACACCCAGGAATAAACCTAACCAAGGAGGTCAAAGATCTCTACAATGAAAACTTTAAAACGCTAAAGAGATTGAATAAGACACTTCAAAGTGAAAAGATCTCTCATTTTCATGGATTGGAAGAATTAATATTATAAAAATGGCTATATTACCAAAAGCAATCTACAGATTTAATGCAATCCCCAATCAAAATTCCAATGACATTCTTCACAGAAATAGAGAAAACAATCCTAAAATTCATATGGAAATACAAAAGAATCTAAATTGCTAAAGTGATCCTGACTAGAAAGAACAATGCAGGAGGCACCAGAACTCCTTATTTCAAATTAAACTACAAAGTTATAGTAGCAGAAATTGCATGATACTGGCACAAAAACAGACATATAAACCAATGGAACAAAATACAGGATCCAGAAATAAACCCATGCAGCTAAAACCACCTTTTGGTTGACAAAGGTGCCAAAAATATAAGTTGGAGAAAAGACACCCTTTTCAACAAATGGTGCTGGGAGAACTGGATATTCTCATGCCGAAGACTAAAATTATTTCCTTTTCACTCAGCTTGTAAAAATATTAGTTCAAAATGGATCAAAGAATTTAAGGTAAAACCTGAAACTTTAAAACAGCTAGAGGAAAACATAGGGAAAATACTTCAAGATATAGGCATAGGCAAGGACTTTCTGAATAGGATCCCCAAAACATAAGAAATAATAGCAAAAATTGACAAATGGGATTGCATGAAATTAAAAAGCTTTTGCATAGCAAAGGACACAATTATCAGAGTGAAGAGACAGCCTACAGAATGAGAGAAAATCTTTGCCAACTATATACCAGTCAGGGGATTAATATCTAAAACATACAAAAGGCTCAAAAAATAAAAATAAAAACCAACTATTCAATAAAAAAATGGGCAAAGGAACTGACCAGACACCTCAAAAGAAGAAATACAAATGGCCAAAAATCATAGGAAAAAATATTCAACTTCCTTAGCCATCAGGGAAATGCAAATCAAAACTACACTGAGATACCATCTCACTAGAATCAGAATGGCTACCATCAACAAAACAAACAACAAATAATAGGCAAGGATGCAGAGATAAAGGAACCTTTATACACTGCTGGTAGGAATACACATTGGTGTGGTCACTATGGAAAGCTCTATGGAGGTTCCTGAAAAAAACTAAAAATAGAAGTACCGGAAGACCCAGCTATCCCACTCCTGGGTATATATGCAAAGAAATACAAGTCAATATACCACAGAGATACCTGCTCATCCATGTTTATTGTGGCATTATTCACAATAGCCAAGATATGTAATCAATTTAGATGTCGTCCATCAACAGATGAATAGATAAGAAAATTGTTGTAATATACCCCATGGAGTTCTAATCAGACATAAAGGACAAAATTATGGCATTTGTTGGAAAATGGATGGAACTAGTTGTTGTTGGTGGTGCCATCGGGTCAAGTCCGACTCATAGTGACCCTATGTACAGCAGATCAAAACACTTCTCGATTCTGTGCCAGGCACATGATCTTATAATCACTGGTGACTGGAATGTGAAGGTTGGAAACAAAGAGAAGGTTTGGTAGTTGGAAAATATGGTCTTGGTGACAAAAATGAAGCTGGAGATTGCATGATAGAATTTTATCCGACCAATGACCTTTTCATTGCAAATACATTTTTTCAACAACATAAACAGACTATACACATGGACTTCACCAGATGGAACATATAGGAATCAAATTGACTACATATATGGAAAGAGACGATGGAAAAGCTCTATATCAAATGTCAAAACAAGACCAGATGCAAAACAAGTTGGTGGATCAGACCACCAACTTCTCATATGCAAGTTCAAACTGAAGCTGAAGTTAATACAAGTATACGAGAGCCAAGGTATGACCTTGAGTATATCCCACCTGAGTTCAGAGACCACCTCAAGAATAAGTTTAATGCATTAAATACAAATGATAAGAGACCAGGGGCGTTGTGGCATGACATAAAAGATATCATTCAAGAAGGAAGCAAAAGTTATTAAAAAGACCAAGTTACATGTCAAAAGAGACACTGGAACTTGCCCTTGAAGACTGAGCAGCTAAAGTAAAAGGAAAACATGATGAAGTTAAGGATCTAAACAGAAGATTTCAAAAGGCAGCTTGAGAAGACAAAAACAAATATTATAATGACATGTGCAAAGAGCTGGAGGCAGACAACCAAAAGGGAAGAACACACTCTCTGTTTCTCAAGCTTAAGGATGGAACTAGAGATCATTTTAAGTGAAATAATCCAAATCCAGAATGATAAATATCACATTTTTTCTCTCATATGTGGATGTTAGACTTCAATATATATTCATTATTAAAGCATATAGATCATGAAAGCAGAGGAGACCTACATTGGGAAAGATAATGGACTAAGAAAAAGGAGGGAGGAAAAGATAAGGGGAGAAAAGGAAGGAAATAGCTCATATGTTGCCCTCGTGGCTAAATTAGGATGTACATACATAGATATATTCAAAAACAGACAAGCAAGTAGAAGAGAGACCACTGGTGGGGAAGGAAGAGTTGGGGGAAGAGGGTCATGAAATGGTAAGGGGGAAGAGGGTCATGAGCAATGTACAATGAAATGCATGTATGGAAATGTCATAATGAGACCCATTAAGCTGTACATTAAAAATTACCAATAAAAATAGAAGATTTCCTGGCAGGGGAAAAGTTTGTGTGAAGGATCACAGAAAAGAGAAGATATAATGTTAGAAAGCTAAAAATAAATTCAATGTAACTAGATCACTGAGCTTAAGTTGGGTGAACACAGGCAACAGAAATGGCTGGAAAAGTAAGATTATTCCCATATTCATTCCTACATTTAATTAGCAAATCATTATTGAGCAGCTACCTTGGGCCAGGCACCTGCAGTACATAAATGAACATAGGTCAAGCACAGTTCCTGCCCTCGCTGAAACCACTGGCTAGAAAATGTATTTCTTAAGTATTCCAATAGAAGGGCAAATGATGTTACCTGAATATTCAGCTAAGTCCCAAACCTAGTTTAAGGGATGAGCAAATATCTCACAAAAACACTGGCAAATGACCCAAGCCTTAAGTGGTGAGCCAGACATAGCCAGAAAATTGAGGTGTAAGACGTGAGGAGACAGAAGGAGAAAGAAATGCTGAGGGCCTTCTAAGCCATATTAAAGAGATTAGTTTTTAGCAGAAGAGTTCTGGGGATGTAAGGGAAGGAGTTACACTTTCAAATTTTCATTTGGGAAAGACCTATGATGAAGAGATTGGAGCAGAGAAGCAATATTGTAGACAAGGAAATGAGGGGTAGGATGGCAGCATTGGTCCCGATGAAGAAAGTTGGTAGTCTGACCAGCAGCTGCACAGTAGGATGGCCAGATTTAAGAGATATCTAAATAAAGTTCAAAAGAAACTATTACTTACAGTTGGGCGTGGTGGCTTACGCCTGAAATCCTAGCAACTCAGAAGGTGGAGGCAGGAGGATCACAGTTTAAAGGCCAAAAGCAGCCTGCATAACTTAGAACTTGTCTCAAGATAAAAAATTTTAAATGGGATGGAGGTGCAGCCCAGTGGTAGAGCACTTGCAAAGTACACATGAGACCCTGGGTTCAATACCTAAGTATTGCAAAACAATAAAAAATAAAAATAAAAGAATGAAAGAAAAAGAAATTATTACCTACAGCATAAGGACAGAGAAAAAGAAATAAAATTTAAGGGTAATACTCATGTTAGTTAAAAAGATCATGGCTTGGCCTAGTGGGTGGACCATTCCAGAAGAGGAAATCAAAAGTGAAAAACTGGTTTAGTTAGTTCAATGGGAAGCCTGATATTAATGAAGTGTTTTTGAGACATTCAAATGAAGCTCCCCATGTAATGATACAATTACAAAAAATAGGCACAATACAGGCAATATTAATAAATGTATTACATTTCCAGAAAAAAAAAATAGCTGTCCTTTCTCCTTTAACATAGGGAACAGATTTTGGCTTGTTGTTGTTGTTGTTAGGTCCCGTTGAGTCGGTATCTGACTCATAGCGACCCTCATAGGGTTTTCAATGGCAGACAGTTTCGGGATTGCCCTGGGAGTGGATTGCCAGGCCCTTCTCCTATTTTTGCAGTGCTGGGAATTGAACTCAGGACCTCAGAGACTGCAGCGCAGCGTTCTACCAACTGAGCTAAATCCCAGCCAAGATTTTGGCTAAGCAACATTATAATCTTTGCATACTATCCTTTGATTTTTCTAAAGAGCAGGAACCCCAAGATCTTTGGAGATGGGCATATTCAGGGCACTAAATAAGTGCTCAAATGGGCTTGAGACAAATATTTTAGTTTACACAGATGGGAAGGATGCTTCTCTGCAATCTGCACCTGGGCTGCAAAGCAACTAAGTATCATTGGAAGAGCACCAGAAACCTTTCTCCATTGTTCCCTCTCCACCCCACCAGACCTTCTAGAAAGGAAGGGGCTGTGGATTAGTCTTGCCTTGCTCTGCAGGGTTCCCTGAGTCATACATTTCCACACAGTCTATGAGTCGCTGAGTCTTTTATTGTCCTATTAAGTTTACTTTTGCTGAACAGACAGTTCTCAAATGAAGAAGTTCATAAGGCCATGAAGCACATGAAAAAATGCTCAATATTCCTAATCATTACAGAAATACAAATCAAAACAACTCTGAGATTCCACCTAACTCCAATAAGAATGGCCAAGATCAACAAAACAAATAATAACTAATTCCGGCAAGATTGTGGAGAAAAAGGAACTCTCTTGCAATGCCGGTGGGACTGTAAATTGGTTCAACCACACTGGAAATCAATGTAAAGGTATCTCAGAAAACTGAAAATTGTTGGGTCCCTGTTAGGGCACCAACTATGTTGGGCCCCACGTTCGGGCGCCAACTCTATGTGGGGCGCGCGCCTCCCGGTCCGGCCTGGAGGTTCGGACAGGCTGCACCACCATGCACACAGATACTAAACACAATTCACTCAAGACCCTCAGGTGAGGGGCGCAGACTCCTGCGGCCCTCGGGACCCTGGCGGAGACGGGAGAAAGGAAAAGCCTCAGGCGCTTTTGCCTTCCAGGAGCAAACACCTGTGTTGGTCCTCTCGGTGGTCAGGAGGAGGCAGCTGTTGCTTCGTTGGTGATCAGACAGAGAGCAGGTTCTTTTCCTTGTTGAGGATTGTGACGGGAGAGCGTTTTTTCCTCATCAAAGGTGCGGGGCAGAGCAGCGGGAGAGGTGCTTCCTCATCAGTGGTCCCGGCAGGAACAGGCGAGAAGGCACAGAAAGTGTTGCCTAAAAGGCCGTGCCAAAAAAGGTCAAGCTGCCGCAGCACAGCTCTTTATGTAGCTTGCCCATGGAATGGCCTGAGCCAATCAGCTTTCAGTCCAGTTGTCCAATCAGGAAGGGTTTTGTACAAACGTGCAACCAAGTTACTTTCATTTTCCCTAGATTTCTAACTTACAAACCAGATATTCAAGCGCCATTTTCCCAGTTTGGGAGATTTTGCCAATTTCCTCCCAATTTTTCCCTACAAAAATAGAACTGCCATATGACTCAGCTATACCACTACTGGGAATATACCCAAAGGGAGACAGTCATCATACCACAGAGACACCTGCAACTTCATATTCAATGTAGCACTTTTCATAATAGCAAGAATATGGAACCAACCAAGGTGCCCATCAACAGAATAATGGATTAAAAAACTGGTACATATACACAATGGAATACTACTCAGCAATTTAAAAAACTGAAATAATGTCATTTGCAGCAACGTGGATGGAATTGGAGAACATCCTAAGTGAACGAACACAAGCTCAAAAAGAGAAATGCCACATGTTCTCATATGTGGGTGCTTAATCATACTTCAAGGAAGAAAAAAATCCTACACATAAATTGATATATAAAAATGCACAATTAAACTAAGTGTAGAAAGGACAATATAAAGAGTAGAAAGGAGGGAAGGAACTAGCAGAGGGAAGCAAAGATTGGAGAAGATGGGATGGGGAGGAGGGTCGATGGGGAGGAGGGTCAATGTGGAGGGATGAATGGGGAGAGGATTTCAATGTAAGCAGCGCAACTTCATGAGTACATTGAAAAAATAGGGGAATATAACCCAAATAAGCATGCGAGTTTTACTACATATTAGCCATAAGACTCCATAAACTTTGTGAGTTGATGAAAGTGTTGCCAGAAGTGATATAAAGGATGCATAATGGAAAAAGACAATGCTGTACCCCATCATCATTTACTAATAAAGGAAAATAATACTAAAATTCTCAAAAATAAATAAAAAGATCTCACTATGTGATGCAAAAAAAGGTTTAGTTTTGCTACTGCTCATTAAGCAGCAATGAATAGCATATGTGCACAGACGGATCTGAAGCTCAAGATTGAGGGACCTTATATTGTAGTATCCAGCTAATTTTAGCATATAAATATGGTTTATAATTATTATTTTAAATAATGTGAAGGGTAGGAACATTCTAAATCATATCACTTTTATTTTTGAATTCAAAACATTATCTAAAATTCTCACATAAAATTTTTAAATGTTCTGTTTCATGATTAAATTCTGCAGCTAAAAAATAGCTGATGTTAAAATAATTATTAATGCATTTAACATTTTAACCACAACAAATGACACAAAGTATACCTGATTTTACTTACATGACTTGAATAGTAATAGATGTAGTTCAAAATTAAATATGCCAAGTCAATATGAATAATGTCAATAATCATTTTTGTAAGGAAATATAGTGGCAATTAATGAGTCAATACTAACTATTTTCACTGGGCACAATGGCTCACACCTATAATCTCAGCAACTCGGGAGGCCAAGGCAGGAAGATCACAAGTCCAGAGCTAGAGGCAACCTGTGTGATTTAGCAAGACCCTGTCTTAAAATAAAATGTAAAGAATGGGATGAGGTTGCATCTCAGCGGTCAAGTGCTTGCAAAGCATGTGTGAGGCCCTGGGTTCAGCCACACAGTACTGAAGAAAAAAAAAACAAAAGAAAAGAAAAACCTGTTTTTGAGACTAAAGAAATATTTCCTCTAAGATTAAAATAATCAGACTATAGATTGTTTGGAAGATATGGAGGGCTTAAACTTAATCCATTATTCAAAAATGCCTTACTTACACCAAAAATAAAGCTTTTAATTTAAAAACAACCACATATTTACACACCTACTTGTACATACAGTCATACACACACAACACACAAACACACACACAGTATACATCTCCTTAAATAAAATTCCTTCTTAGTATAATTAATTTTTTCTTCTGTCTGAGAAAACTACATGTGTTTTATAACTGTTGTTGTTGTTAGGTGCCATAGAGTAGGATAAGAATTTTGTATCCTCTCCTAATAGTTTTTTTAACTTATTTATATAACACATGGATGTTACTGTAAAGAAATCAGATAGAACAAAACATGAAAATTATGCCACATTACTATTAAACTCTGACACTGTTTAGAATGTCCTTCCATCCAACATAGACTCATCCTTTTTTTTTTTAATTAGTATTTGGGATTTATTTAACATAGGTACTAACCTCCAAAGAATAATTTTAGCATTGCCTTTTTTTTTTTAAAGGTACTGAGGGGTTGAACCCAGGGTTTTGTGTATACTTTGTAAGCAATCTACCACTGAGCTGTACCCTCAGCCCCTTTTTTATTTTTTATCTTGAGACAGTCTTTCTAAATTATACAGGCTACCTCTGGCCTCAAACTTGCAATCCTCCTGCCTTCAACTCCTGAGTTCCTGGGATTACAGGGTGCTCCACCATGCTCAGTTTAGTATTGCCATTTATTAACAGTATGTATTGACTGCAGACCTTTACATGATACTTTTATTTAAATATTGAAACAAGCATATTGAGAGTATAATATATATATATATATATATATATATATATATATATATTTAATAAGCAGCAAACCCTTGCTTACCTACTCCTTTGCTTACACAATGAAATGCTACCATAATATTTGAAAGTTTATGGTTATGGTGCATAAAGAGTATTCAAATTTAAGTTTCATAAACAGGGCACTATCCTTCTACATGTACAACAAAATCTCTCCATTTAAGAAAATAAGCCTGAGGATCAGACTATCTCTATGTGTGAAATTGTTTTGTAGTAAAAACTCTAGCCAGAGCTTCAGAGAAAAACATGAAGTTATTTATTATTTCATATTGCCAACAATGTAAAATGTGCTTTTGAGAAAAAATACTCTTTGATCACATATTTAAAATTGTGTTGCTACAGATAAACATGTCAAGAAAATTTCACAAATATCTACATTTTATGTTCTAAGTTTTGCAGTACCTAAGGACATTTTTTTCAAAAATAACTCAAAATAACAAAATAATGACTTGTCAACTAGTATAATTTGGTTCATTTTAATAATCTCTGTGTTTTATTAATGATTATATATGGTTATATATAAAGTTTGTATTTTAACACTTTCTTCCTATATTTTTAAAGCTTTTCATATCAAAGTAGGTGCTTGTCATTTCTTTGTAATACTAAGCTTGGACAAAGAAACTGTTGGAATTAGTGTAACACAGATATTGAAAAACCTATGATCATTTGGCTTTTCTGCAAAGATGCAATATAGCATAATAAAGTAGTTTTTTTTCCCTATGAACCTTAAACATGTACCACCTAAGGTCTCTTTCTGCAGGTTTTTGCCTAATGCTTGCACTGTCCTCTTCCTCTTTTTAATTCAGCCCATGTTTATTGCCACAGAAGCGTTTCCCTTTATTCCAGCATAAAATTTTTAATGCCATTGTGGTTTAGCAATAATACCAATACCAATACAAAATTATAAGAGAAATCAGGATCCCCTTATTTCATATACAAGAAAAGTATGATATAGAATGTTTTCATGACTTCCTTGAAATAATTCAACCACACATCTCTTTTCCTCTCTCTGCAACTAATTCATGTTTTGTTACACCGTGTTCTTTGTCTTTAAATACAGCATGTCCTGCCAACTCCACTTTCACTCTGAAGATTAATAAAAGCTCACCAATTAATTCTCAGAAATCTTTTTTGTACCTCTTCTACTTAAATTCGTACACAGTTGTAAGCAAATCATCAACTAACTCTCTGATCAGCTGGCTTATTGATCCTGTTCCACTTCCTCATTGTATGGACCAGATCATTTACAAAAATTTTCACCATAATCATGACTCCATTTTTTTTAAGTATAAGAACTATTCAAAAGCTGTATGTTAAATGTGTGAGCCCTTTTAACTACATAAATTCAAAGGATTATTATGCTGTCTTGGAGTACAGGAATTAGGGTACATAATCCATTAAAAATGTTTCTATTCAGGAAAATTTGCACATGGAAGATAAACATACTTTGTGGAAGACTTCTTGCAAGGCACGGTAAACTATATTCATCACATCCACCTCTGATATATATTCTTTTGATAACCACTGAGCAGCTGAGTCATATCATTCTCTTGGTGTGAGTTATTAAAGTCTTTGATGCTGAACTGCAACAGAGTCTTGTGAAGTAAACCCACTTTCCTCATGTCTGAGAGAATTTCTGTCAAAGAAACTACAAAGCATTTTTATATTATTCAGTCTCTGCGCTCTTATTTTTCCCCTCTCCTCTCCTAACACAAAGGAAAAAGAATGGAGATCAAATAAGAATATATAAAAGTGGTTTGAAGACTGGAGTTCTACATGAATATCAAAGCTTATAAACCTGGTGATCATCTCCATGTGGAAGAATATGAATGTCTTCACTCATTAGTATTCACAATCTCCCTACCATGTCCACCACAAAAGCAAAATTGAATTCATTTAAATTTTCTCTAAGAGATGGAAGTCTGAGGCAATGAATGATATTTCAGTGCTACATGCCTAAATGAGTATCAGATGGTATTTACTTGGGAAGAGTTGGAAACTAATGCAAATCAAACAAAACAATAAGAGCATGACTCAAAAATAAGAAAGAAAATGAAGAAGGGATGATTGCATCAATTTTAGTAGTCAAAAGACAAAGTCAAGACAATCAGATATGGAAAAATTCACAGGAATTGAGTTTGGCTGGTTTTGTTCACTAGGTCCTCCAACTTTCCCCTATAAAAGTTGTTTCCTTGTAGACTTGATACTGTGGCCATTTTTAAACAGCATTTTTAAAAGGCTCATGTTGGTGTCAAAAAGAGCCAACTATATTACTGATCTCACAGGTACTATTTCTACCCAAACCAGCCCCAGAGGCCTTTAAGTTAGAAGTCTTTCAACAATTTAATCTTCAATTCAAAGTAATAGTGGTTTAGAATAGCTTGTGACCTAGAAGCAGGTTTTGCTTGTTCCACAAGATATATTTATAATGTTATCAGAGGCTTCTGGTCTATGAGAACACATTATGAGATAATGTATTTGTCTAAATACCTCTCTTCAGCTAATCTCCCCAGGTTTTAACAGGTTATCTCTTTCCTGGAGATCAGTGACTCAGCTCACCAAAACTTAATAGTCAGCACAGGAAATTTTTAAAAAGCAGTGGAGAAATACCAAATAGTAAATCAAATGAAAGAACACAATCTCTGGCAATTCTGGAGGCATGAATTCCATTTAGGATAAATTCTATGTTCATTAGTTGGATCATCAACACACACACAAAAAAAAGGGCAAGGAAACTTTTAAGTTTATTTTGGCTGCAACAAAAGTCCATGTTTTTACCACTGGTTCATTACTGACATACTTCTTAAACAAAGACATCCCAGGCTGTATTCTTTCTCCTCCAGCATTCTTTTCTTCCATTTTGAAAGGCTAAGGAATTGTTCTCTGGCTTCATCTATGTGATATTTTTGTCTCCCCTCTCAAATTTATAATCTCCTCGAGGACTGATTCCATAGTTGTGAAGTCTTTATAGCTCCTGGCATGCAATATTGCCTACACAAAATAAGCATAACATCCACAGAAGCAGCAGTCAAGAAATCGAAACATGCATTTCATTTGGAAAAGCTATTGCAAAAGACCTCTTTAAAGTGTTCAAAAGATGTCACATTGAAGATGAAGGTATAGTTCATACCATGGTATTTTCAGCTGCATCATAAGCTTATGAAAGTTAGACAGCAAATAAGGGAGAAGGGAGAATTGATGATTTTGAATTATGGTGCTGGAGACAAATATTGAATATACCATGGATTGCCCAAAAAACCAATAGATCTGTCCTAGAAGAAGTGTAACCAGGGTGCTCCTTGGAAGCAAGGATGGCTAGACTGCGTCTTATGTATTTTACACATGTTGTCAGGAGGGACCAATCCCTGGAGAAGGACATCATGTTTGGGAGATGATAGGTCAGTGAGAAAAGGAAGACCCTTTACTAGGTGGATTGACATAGTGTTTACAACAATAGCCTTAAACATAAAAAATCATGCGCCTGGCACAGAATGGGGAGTGTTTTGTTCTGTTGTATGCAGGATTGCTATGAGTCAGACCTGACTCAATGGACCTTAACAGCAATAGATATGAATGATTTGCATAAGTTCTCATTTCACTAGTGTGAAGCTTGGGATTTTACCCAAGCTAATATATGGGTAGTTTGGATTCAATATATTGTTGATTTCTGAAGGACTTCTTTTACCTTTCAAATGTCTTTCCAGAACTCCTAAAAATGCATATTTACTATGTCAGTGTGTTTAGCTTTCATAAAATGAGTTGTTAAGTCATTGGTCCTAAGGAAGTATAGGAGGCGGCGGCTTGGAGAGAAGGTGGCAAAATGTGGGGTGAGGAAATGGCAGTGTTGTGGGGAGGAGGCAGGATACTCACACACTGTGGGCAAAAGACAGGGTGCACCACCATGACCATTGACCTTTTCAGTTCAGAAAAAGACCTTCTGCCAAAGATTAGAGGAGATTTATAAAATTCTCTTTTGAAGAGAAAATAATTTTATCAAGGCTAATATGATCTATCACATTTAAATGTAAGTGGATTTGTCAGCTACCCATGGTAGGAGAAGTAATTTTGGACACTGGGATATTGGAAGGAAGATAGGCCCACAGGAGTGACCCTTGGCAGAGAGACAACAAAGAGAAATTGGAGAAGACCAATGTACCTACTTGGCAGTTACAGTAGGTGTTGGCAGTCACTTACTTATCTTGCATTAGAGGACAGTCAGAGAAAGGACACTGGATACATTTCAGAAAAGATACAAAAGTGCTACTCATGATAAAAATAAATAAATAGCACGAGCAGCCTGTCATTTATGGAGAGCTCTCCACAGGCCTGGGCTAGGATTTGGCTTAGTTGGTAGAGTATTGCTCTGAGCACCCTGAGGCCCTGGGTCGATCCCCAGCACTACAAAGATGGGAGAAGGACCTGGCAGCCTATTCCTGAAACAATCCCAAAACAATCAACACTTGAAAACTCAATGAACAACAGAGAAGCACTGACATAAAGCTAGGTTTGGCACAGTGTCAGGGAGTATTTCGTCTACAGTACACAGGGTCACTGAGTCAGACCCAACTCCGTGGCACATAACAACAACAACAGCAGCAATTCCATTGGCCAGGCACTAGCCCTGCACCTACTCTATTGGTCGTTAATGTTTAATTTCTGTACAGCTTTAGGATGACCCCTCCCTGCCTCCCAGCCTACCTTTAAAAACAACAAAACAAAACAAACATTTCTCTACTTGTGTATGGGGTGGGGTTTAGCTCAATTGGTAGAGTGCTGCTCTGCACTCTCTGAGGACCCAGATTCAATCCCCAGCACCGCAAAAACAAAAGAAGTATGTAGCAATCCACTCCCTAAGCAATTCTGAAAACAGTCAGTCACTGAAAGCCCTATGAGGGTCACTATGAGTCAGACCCAACTTGATAGCACCTAACAACAGCTACAACTTGTACATGTATTGAGGGGAAGGGCAGGCAGGGCAGGTCCTCAGCACCCTGAGGAAAGGAATGGTTCCTTGAGCCACCTGCTGGGCTGAGGTTGGTAATCAATGCCCCTCACCCACCCCCCATAAACACACCCGGAGTTCAGAAGATGGCAAAGGGCATAAGCAATTGGAACACTCTCTAGTATGTTCCAGTCTAGATGGAGGAAAGGAGATTTTCTTCCTGTCTAAAAACAAGGTTGTAATAATACAAACCTAGGGATGCAAGTGACTATAACCTTCCTCTCACGGAGGCACACATACAAAGCAAGGAGCAGGGATAAGAGATGAGAGATGGCGTCTTGCAGGCTTGGGTATCCAAGTGACCCTTAATACTAGTGTTCCCTAAACCCTGCTCAACACTCTGCTCCCTACCCTTGGTTATATGAGCCATTAATGCTATCCTCTTTCTCCATTTGAATCCAATCCAAGTCTTCTTTTCTTTACAAATACACATGGATCATCTCATTTACGTCTCACAGCCTTATGCATCAATTTATTAAATGAAGAAACAGCAACTTAAATAAAGTAAATAGTTAGTGACTTCCCTTAAGATTATGCAGCTAGCAAGTGGCAGGCATAGTCTAACTTCTAGTCCCTGCCCTCTTTAACTGCTACTTTGTCTGCCAGGATCCTGATCCATGCTACCCTTTTTTCTTCAAGATCAGTGCCCAATCCCTTACGCTATCTGGCATTAAACTCAGTCTATGTTATATTATGCTTACAAATTGTTTGAAAATTGATTATAAACTAGTGCTTCTACCATTTGGGTCTTTCTTGGGGCTTATTTTCTTTTTCATTTTATAATATAAACATCACAGAGCTAGGCACAGTGGCACACACCTATAATCCCAGCAACTCAGCAGGCTGAGGCAAGAGGATTGCAAGTTAAATGCCAGAGACAACCTACAGAACCTAGTGAGACCCTGTCTCAAAATAAAAAGGAAAATGGGCTGGGTGTTTGACTCAGTGCTAGAGCACTTGCAAAGCATGTGTGAGGCCCTGGGTTCAATCTCCCAGTACTGCAAGAAAAGGGGGAGGATCATAGATGATAAATAATTGCAACATAAATTTAAACTTATAAAGGACAGAACAGCT
The DNA here is from genome assembly GCA_007922755.1 of Pedetes capensis. Lineage (NCBI taxonomy): Eukaryota > Metazoa > Chordata > Mammalia > Rodentia > Pedetidae > Pedetes > Pedetes capensis. Next base: position 11,918 of record VMDO01005402.1, on the reverse strand, counting down.
GTAAGTCGGGTCATATGCCCTCTAACTCTCTATATTCAACATGAAAAGATGTGAGCAACAAAGAGAACTTTAGAATTAACAGCCAAAGAAATCAATGATAGCTCCCATAATTTCCAGAAAACAAAGAACACTGCATCATTCCAAAAAGAATTTTTAAATGTCTTACATGCTACTGCTGCAAACTCATGTAAAGATAAAGAAGATAATATTTATGACAAATGTTTAAGACATGAAAGAAAAATACTATTTCATAACATTTATTAAACTCAATATTACTCATGTCAAAAGCGTTCATTGTTCCCTGGAAACCCAGTGATTATTTCAGACCACCAAATTATTACCTTTTTGTTTCAACTGGGGAAACAAAATGTAGTTATCTTCCATGCAAGTCAGAAATTACATACAGATTGCCTGAACCCTGTACTAATTTAAATCATGATGTGTGACCAGCTAATTATATTCTCTTATAAAGAAATAGGCATTTCTATATTCAAAATCAGTAGATAGACTAAACCAAAGATAAATATTATAAGAAATTTTAGGATATTTTTATTCATACAACAGTGGTTTGGAGCAATCTAAACATATGGGAGCCCAACTTGACCCCAAAGTGGCAGTAAAATAAGAAAAGCCAAATATTGTCCCCAACTATAAGAAAAATAAAAGTCTCTGTTGCTTCTAAATGTTTCCTGCGGGTAAATCCTGGATGGCATAATGAAATCCTCTTGTTCTCTCTTGGCCAGACACATGTTAAAGCTAATCTCAGCCATAATATGATTTCCAAAGGGAGGAATTCAATGCCCTTAACCCTTTTGGAGCTCTGGTAACTTTTCAATGCTGATAGCAGGATATCTAGCCCAGGCTGCTTTCTCTTTGAGTTTCATGCACTGATGCTGCAGGGCTGGATAAAGTTACCCAGGGGAGGAAAGTAGGGCAGTGTTCTCCAGTAAAGTTTGCTAAAATTAGAGGAGAACCCCACTGTGTGCAAATTTCATGCAAATTTATCTGCAAAGAGACTAAATTATGTATTAGTAATATGTACATGTGGCCACCCATGTTATCAACTGTTACTTGTCATAATAAACATTCTGGATGTAAATATTTCTTTTTCACTTCAAATAATTTAAATTTTCTTCCTTCTTCATTTTGATACCCCATATGCTCCCTGATTTTAATAATAATTAAAAGTAAGGCAAAACCCATTTATTTCCATGGCATTTCCAGCTGAGAAGTCTGGGATATTACTCACAGTAAGAAACAACTAGAAAACACAACTACCAGAAGGCAGTTGTGGAAAGATGTGTCCACCTGGGCAAGCACACAAAGCAGCCTCTTCATAATACAGAGCTAGCTTTAACACTTGCACACCTGACACCCAAAGCATAGAGATCTCTTCTTGGCCAACAACAGAAAGCACCTGAATTTTATAAATAGTTACTTTTTGATAGATGTACTGATTCGCAGGGCTGGGGTTTAGCTAAGTTGATAGAGTGCTGCTCTGCGCTCTCTGAGGCCCTGAATTTGATCCCCAACACTGCAAAAATGGGAGATGGACCTGGCAGTCCACTCCCAAAGCAATCCCAGAACAATCAACCATTGAAAACCCTGAGGATTGCTATGAGTCAGACCTGACTCAAGGACATCTAACAACAACAAATGTCCACAGCTTTCTTCAAACTCTCAATTAAGAAATATACATTCAAGCAAGGTTAGGAGAAAAGATATTCAAATATTTCTCAATATCAATGACTCTTACTTTTTAGTGAGTAAAACATACATACATGTACACACACACATCACTGGGGGTCCTACTGAAAATGTAAAAATATATATTTCAGAGATTCCAGAGAATTCAGTAGGACTAACATCTTTGTGTTCAATGCTTATGAGGAATATATTTCGAGAAGCATTTCTAGTACTACCGTTAAGCTTCATTCATACCAAAGCATCTCACCACAGAATTTTCACTTTCACTAAGTACTTCATTTCCCACACAATTAGCCTCAAAAAATAATTCACTTTTCTTTTCTGATTTTTGTTAAAGGTTATCATGTATAGTGACAACATGAGGAATACTTTGCATTTTGTGAAATTGTTGTTGTTAGGTGCCGTCGAGTCAGTATCCGACTCATAGTGACCCTCTGTACAATAGGGGAAGCACTACTGTCAGTGCTTCTCTGCTGTGCATAGGGTTTTCAATGGCAGATTGATTTTTGGGAGGGGGTTGCCAGGTCCTTCTCCCAAGCCTACAGCTTCTGGTGTTCCTAGGCGGTCTCCCATCCAGGTACTAACCAGGCCCGACCCTGCTTAGCTTCCGAGATCTGATGGGATTGGATTCCACAGGGCTATGGCTGCAGCTTTGTGAAATTAGAATACTATTAATCTTTGTTTATGCCTCTTTTATAATGGATAATATATTTCTCATAGCACTCGGTTTTAGAAAAATATATTTTGCAGTTTGTTAGTAAGAGTTTACATTTTCTCATATTAATATTTGTTTAATTACCTGAAAACACAGACAGAAACTTGGTTTGGAATGACAGTAACTTTAATTGACCTTTTATGATGACTTCAATGTTTTTTGTCTTTGATCATAAAGATACCAAAATATTCTTGGAAGTAATTAGACTAGTGATAACTAGTAAAATGTCAAAGGCAGAAGTCATTTTATAATGGATGTCTCTGCATTAAGGCTGGGGGGGATAGGCTAAGAACATTTGATTGTGCATTTATATGAATATTCAATGTCACAAATTAAAGTGGTGCAACCACAAAGTCAGGACAGCTCAAGGAACCCTGCTATTTTTTGGTATATTTATACTTCTAGCAGCATTAACTCTGATAATGGCTAGCCTCATGTAATTGTGTTCAAACCCAGCAATATGATATTCTATTTATTAAGTCAAACAATGCCACTCATAACCCTCCATGTAGTTTGGATTTTTAAAGCCAAATTTGTATTTTCCTCTATTCATTCAGACCAAAGAGCTTGACAAGTTGGTCCTTTCACCTGGATCAGCCTTGTCCCATGTCTTCCTATACCAAAATATTTCACACATTACTGCCAGATTAATATTCCTCGAGGCTAATTCCAATAAAATACAAATTACATACCTTACAATCCAAGGCCATCTACAGTCTTTCTTCAACTTGTCTTACGAAGTCAATTTTCTACTATGCCTCCCATACGTCTTCTACCCCCTCAAAACTCATTTTCTACTGCATTCCCCTTTGCTTTCCCTCTTCCGTTTAGTTGGTCTTTAAGAACTTAAATTGCATTTGTCCTTAAAACCATCTAAAAGCTTTGCAAGAATTTGCCAATAAAAGTAATTTCTCCTAACTCCTTTTATCTTACTTCTTTACCATATATATCTTTTATTATCAGTATTGGGGAATAGGTTGTATTTCCTCTGCAAGACTGATACATGTTATTATCATAAGAGGAACCTAGCACACAATGCATCAAACAGTGAGAAGACACTCGACCATTTGCAAAATGAATTAAACAAATTGCCTCATTTCCAAAAAACAATGCAACATTTGTATATATCTTAGCAAGAGCATATACACCAAAGATATAAAGCAATCATAATGTCATTGTACAAACAAGAGTCAGCCAAACAAGGTATATATCTGACTTGGAGGAGCAGTCAAGGAAAGCTCATGGATTCAGGATCAGTATCAGGTAAGCCTCTTCCCTTTGCATCATTACATTCCGGGGCACTGCACAGCAACCTCCCAGGACTAGACCTCTGACTCTGGAAGACACACAAACCGCATGTTTGTGGTGCTGAGAGGTTTTTAAGAGTTGCATGATGTGGCAAAATCTTGTTTCCAGCCCTACCCTGCCAATTCAGCATATGTGGGGCTCAGTAATAGCCCTTCACTTAATCAGGCATGCAAGCCTTAAAATTACAGCCACAGAACATGATAAATTTGCCACAGCATTCATCAAATCAGGATTATTGGTCAGGTAAGTACTAGGCCCAGCCCTGGCACGTTGGGGAATCTACAGTCCAAACTTAGTGGCTGACAAATGCCAGAAATATGCAATCATAACTCGTTTCCATGGTACTTTGTAAGAGGTGATCCTTTTTTTTAAAAGACCAGCTTGCTGGATATCAGTTTGGACACAAATTTACTCCTGCCTTTCATATACTCATAGTTTTAAAACAGCCTGAATATTGTTACATAAAATTCAAGTATTAGGGGTTGGACCCAAGGAGACACAATTTAAGAACCTGTTATGTCTGTGTGAAGCACTAGCTAATAGGCATAATTCTGTCAAAGTAAAGCTGATCAGTGACCTAAATCAGCAGGACCTACAGCTTGGGTTGGTGCTTCCAGTGTCCTGGCCCTTTGCAAAGAGAGACAGGCAGTGGATCTCGCTCAAGACTCCTCCTTAGGAATCAACTGAACAGGAATCTCTCTACATGTCCTCACAGTACAGAAAAATATTAACATTTATTTCTTGTGAGACAAGAGGATTTGTAACTCCAAAGCATTGTTTTACCATTCCTTTAAAGTCTAGAGAAGCATGATTCTGCCTGTGGTCAATGTTAATGAACTAAAGATCAAAGGAAGAACCATTTGATTCAGCCCCACATCTAACTGTTGGCCTCATAAAAACATAGGGGATGTGGATCATTAACTAAAGTGCACAAAAGACTCAAATGCTGTCCAAATCCAGATCTCATAAAGGCCCCTCCCTAAAAAGCAAGACTTAGAAAAAGACAAACAGAAGATTTACTCTGTCAGTTAATAGCTAAGAGGCGCAGTCCAGACAGCTACCTTTTCTTCATCTACAGAGGCAAAAGAAAGAAAACAAAGGACAATTCTGACTAATTTATGTGGGCTTGGGATGGAGGGAGGAGAAACTGTCAAAAAGCTGAGTTTAGAAGGGTAGAGGAAAGCAAAAAGCTGTATGCAGACTCACTAAGAACTCAACTCCTCACTATGATGAAGCAGAGGATCCAGCAAAGGAACGAAAAGAAAATCAGGGCATAAACCCAACCCCTCTCGCAATTGCAAAAGGGAAAGAGCAGATGAAAAGAGTCAGGGTAGGGATAAAGGTGGAGCTTAGACACGCAACCCAGCTCCAAGGATGACTGTAGAGGGTGGCCCCAGGAAATGGAAATCTCAGAGCACCAGAGTTTTGATAGTTGTAAGCAAGGCCAAGGTCCTCCAGTGACTGCTGACCTCATACTGAAGCTTTGTTCTGTTTAGCTATTCAGTAGATGTGGAAGCAGAGTTTGAAATTTCAAACTACAATTGTTATTTCTGTGAATAAAATCCCTGCAACTAGAAAAAAATTCCACTAGCAGTAAATTAGGGTACCTAGCTTCCACTCCGGGCTGGGATTTAGCTCAGTTGGTAGAGCTCTGTGCTGCAATTTCTGAGGCCCCGAGTTCAATTCCCAGCACCGCAAAAATGGGAGAAGGACCTGGCAATCCACTCCCAAGGCAATCCTGAAGTAGCCATTGAAAACCCTATGAGGGTAGCTATGAGTCGGATACCGACTCGATGGCACCCAACAACAACAACAACAACAACAAGCTTCCACTCCAATAATAGTTTCAAATAAATATTCAAGAAAGCCATATTCACAATATTCAAAGTTCTAGCCATGGAGATAATTGTTAGGGGAAGGAAGTAAATTGAACTTTTATAAATGAAAAATATTTATCAAAATAAACTTACTCTTTTTGCAAAGCTATTGACACCTTCCTCCTTGCTCGTAATTTAGAAGGTACCAAATGTTGCTACATACAACCCTAAAAAACTACTAACTTTGTGTGCTGAAACAATGATATTTTAGTACTGTACTGAAAAGTACATATTTTATTCTGAATATGTAACTTCTATAAAATTGTAACGCCTGCAGCCGTAGCCCTGTGGAATCCGATCCCATCAGATCTCGGAAGCTAAGCAGGGTCGGGCCTGGTTAGTACCTGGATGGGAGACTGCCTGGGAACACCAGAAGCTGTAGGCTTGGGAGAAGGACCTGGCAACCCCCTCCCAAAAATCAATCTGCCATTGAAAACCCTATGAACAGCAGAGAAGCACTGACAATAGTGTTTCCCCT